>CM037854.1:192428673-192516896 GCA_021234595.1 Delia radicum
TTATTTATTTTTATGGATTCGCTTTAAACATATTTTTGCACATATCGCCTAAAATGGGACAACGTAGAAAAAATATTTGTTTGTTTTTCGTGACGAATAAGCGGTATAAATTTCATTGCGAAAAAGCTTAGGCCAGTTTGAGGGTTAATAGTAGTTGCTTGACTTATATAAGGTCTATTGTGCAGATTACCGAATATAGGCCATATATTCTTGACGTATGAAAACAACAATTTTAAATCAAAAAAGTCCTCCCCCCCTCCCCCCTCAAATGGATAAACTGGGTCCGCGCCTGATCTTAAAATAACATTGTCGACATATGTTATTTAAAATTTATTATTATTTATTTACACAAAAATTTTAACATTTTGATTTATTTACAATACAAAAAGTGCTTTATTTATACACTATTTACACAATTTAGATAACTCGAAACAGTAATGGATATATCTTGCAAACAGTTGGAAAAATAAATTTAAAGAACTGGTCATCAACGATAATATGGTCATATTAAAAATGTGTAACGGTGGTTTTCTTTTACATTTATGAAAAAAAATGCATATTTAAATTGAGCTTTAATGCAAATTCAATTTTTTGATGCATTTTTGAAATTAAAAATAAATAAAAATATGCAATAAGTGTTTAAGTTTCAACATTCGTAGTTTATGATAATGAACCAAATCTATATTAAATATATTTTGGATCATTATCATTCTAAATTCATTAGAAGGTACGGTCCTCTACAATACAATACTTTTTTTTTAGCGTCAGAAGGAGATTTACAAGACGTTTTACTGACTTTTATTCTAACTTATTTTTTTTTAATGTAGTAAAACTGAACCACATATGCAGTGAATATAAACAAACATATATTTTTTTTATTTTTTAATAAAAAAAAAACTACTGTATAAAATGAATGTAAAATCATCATACAGTAATTTGATGTGGTTTGTTTTTTTAAGTAACCTACAATTGTAGTCAAAACTGAACTTTCTCTACAAATGACCGTTTTTTTCACTTAAAAATAAGATACACTGTAACTCAAACACTACAAATATTACAGCAGAAGTTTCCCTGAATGCAATATTAGTTGATGATTTCATTACCAATAAATTGATATCAATTTTAGTGAAATTATAATAAAAATGTCTTATGTTACATTTTGATTGTCATGTTGATGAAAAAGACAAACAATTAGTTCATGGATTGCATATAATTTTTGAAAATTCCGGTTTTATTCAAACTTTAATATAAATAATGGTTAGTAAAAAAAAAAAATGGTGAAAAACCACAATATTTTTATAAACATCGAGGGTGCAAGAATGGGGGCTTATTCTAAATGAGTTTAACGGTAACTAGAGCTTTCAAGAACTGGTTTATCTATTGACTAAAAATGTTCTTTAGTGCTTAAAACCTTCTACATTTAACAAAACTTTCATTATCTCCCTTTCATCTAAATGTTACAAAACATCCACTTAAATAAATTATACCCAAAATCTTAATGTAGGGCATCTAAATAAATAAACATTTAGACTATGGTAGTAATAATATTATCAGTGGCGTCATGTTTGGTCTACGATTTAGTGGTTCACTAAACTAACATTGCAATCCAATAGCAATATGAATCCAAATCGCTTTCATTTCGTAACAATGATAACTATTGTATAAGCGCCATTGCTAATTTATCTTTCTTTTTATTAAAACAAAAAAAAAAATATATAATCTCCAAACATTATCATTAATATGTCATCATTTAACTTAATCTGTCGGTTATTAATGCATTATATAAACTATTTACTTTGAAAGTGGTATGAGTCCCTTTATTCATAAAATGAGATATAGAGGGTTTTATATTTTAACGTTTTTTAAATTGGAAATGGCAACTTTTGTACAATGTTTTATATACATCTCATCAGGAGAAATTTAATTTATTTCTATTTTCAAAAAAAATGTCATATTTATGGCGAAATTCGAGGTTTTTTCATTATTGAATGGACTTATAACACTTTCAAAAAAAAAAATATTTCCAAAACTGTTGTACATAAACATAATATTTTTTAGTTTTATTATAAATTTCTAGGAAATCAGCAGATTTTTTTACATAATTAGTTCATATACATAATAATATATAATCTGTAAATTATCAAACTTGGTGGAATAATGCATTTTAAAAAGTAACGAAATTGCGATTTTTGGGAAAATGGCAGTTATTTGCTGGAAAAAATCAAAGAACAAATTTGGAATCTGTGATATACGTTTATAAGATCCAGACAAGTACTTTCATGGTTTTAAGATATCCGTATTATTCAAAATATCTTAAAAATATAGAATTTCGTTTAAAATTTAGCGATTTTTTACCATGGAAACCCATCATTATTTAAATTTTTTTGAAAATGGACTTATACCACTTTTAAATTTAGTGGTTCATAAATATGTGGTTTACTTTTCATTTTCCTCATATACATAAACAAAATGATAAAAATCAAAAATTTGACGGCTAGAAAAACTTTTCCTTCTTATATTATGTAATCATATCATCACTATCATAGTTATGATTGTCATGTGTATAAATATTTATGTCACTCATTCGTAATTTTTATCAACCAGTCAGTCAAAACAGTGAGTTGTTCAATAAATAGTTTTTTCTTTATTTCTTTCAATCATTTCAAAACTATCACCGATCAATCATTTTTTTACTTTCATTCGATGTGTGTTTGTTTGTATTTTGTAGGATTTCAGTTGGGTTTTGTATTTTTTCACTGTCACTTTGTTCAAGCCCTAATAATATTTTGATATTTTTATGAGTCTTCCAACTCTACTGACACATATTAATTTATGATGGATTATGAAAATGTCAGTTTCATTAAAATGCATAATAAACTTTTGTTTGGGATTGTCAACAATCACTATTTAAGAAAAGTGGCTTAATAAAAACAAATAATCAAAAGAAGAGTCTGGTACAAGAAAGTGGAACAGTTTGGCCGTCTGCAGGTGAAAACATAAATTGAAGATATTTAAATTCATCGGAAAATAATGAATTTATTAATTGGGGAATTTAAACAACTAAATTTACATAGCGATGGTCATAAGTTGAGAACTTATGACCATTATGACTATTTAATTACCGAGCGCTTCCGAAACAATTATTTTTGTTCGCGATGTCCCACTTGGTAAGTCTCTTTTTAGCAGGTGAAAAGCGCTTCCATCATATGCCTCTAAGAGGCAATAAATTCATTCCTTTGGAGGAAATGAAATAGCTTTTTTGTGTATTGACAACATTATGGAATAAAAATATTTAATATATGATTTGAGAAAGAATCGAAATAATATGTTGACTTAAATTGAAGTAGGGTAAAAGGCAATGATAGTAAGTTGAGTGAGGAATGGTCGAGTGGTGTTCGGGATCGTTGAAATTAATTGTTTTTGTGGAATATTGTTTACGGTTAAGGCAGGGAGTGCCATCAGCGACTTCCATCTGTCTCTTGCTTTAAATGTGGTGTGTTTTATTGTGTTCGATTGAAAAGTGAAAATTTAGTGTTTTGACTTACCTTCTTGTTTATGTTCGGACTTGAAACTAATGAGAAGGTTGGGACCGCCTGAGAGAGTTGCTATTGAGCTTGCCCTTAAATCTCATCAGCCAGACGGTTCATAACATAATGGTATACAATGTATTCTTTACTGATTCATTGTATGCATTATTTACTGCATCAAAATAATTCATTTAGGGAAGCACAGCAATATTCCTTCCTAATTGCTTTATTGTATGCAAGACAATGAAAGCGCTTTCTTGGAAGCATACACATGTAGTTACTACTTACCAAATCGAGTTACTTTTTGCAGGGAAGTGAATTCAAAATTGAGATAAGTTGAAAGATATTCTTGTAAAATGGCAAAGAGCAAAAAGAGAAAAAACGGCTCCCCTAATCGAAACGTTTCAAATGTCGGTATTGTTAAACTCTATTGAAGAGGTTTAATTAGTGACTGAACAAATCATAAATATTAATAATACATATCATATCACTATTACCAAACATTTTGAAAATAAAATTTTTCCATTGCCAAAAATTTCATTTGCTTTAAATGATGTGAAATATGAAGGAAAACGAAATTACGTGATTAGAAAAAACTTTTGTTTCTTGATTTCTAAATTTAGTTGGCTGTCAGGAAATAATCTTACTTAATTATTGGACAAATAGTTCCAGAGAAAATCGCAGAAAGTCGAGGTGTCCTCATATGGGGGACATTGGGCGTTAATGGGTTTTAATGGGTTAAGTTAAGGATCTTAAATGATTTTTATATTATTGTAAAGTCCGCTCATCTTAAGTTGTAAAAAAAATCAACTTATGACCATCTATATATCAAGAAGATCAACAAATTCAAATATTTATAAGGCAATGTGAAACTTCACTGCGGCTTAATAGTCAAAATATATCAACTATTCTGTGAATACCTAGGACAGATATCTGGGAAGCGGATTTTACATGGATCTAAAGTTAATTCAGATTCTGTACAGTTTCAGGTCGTCGTGGTTATTTAATAATGGTGCTTACATGGATTCTCATTGAGCACTGAGCGATGGGCCGGCGTTTCTTTACGTAAAGACTACTGTAGGAGCTGTGGATACAAAGAGGACGAGACAGTCTTACATATATTTTGTAAATCCCCAAGATTTAAGCAGAGAATCTGGAGAGTCAAGGCCGTGGGTATTTTATAAAAAAGGTTACAGCAATTATCACTCGGCACTGTGTGATGGCTGGGTTACTCACGTAGGGTTTTCTGTAGAAGCTATGTACACAAAGAGTACCAAGACAGTAAACTATTCTGTGCATGCCCGGAACTGAAGGAGAGGGATAAGATATTTTTCGAGGATTAAACAATACGCAGATGCATGCTTTTGAAGAAATTCGAAAGGAAATTCAAGGTGTGGTTTTTAATTAGGATGTAAGGAGAGACTCAGGGGAATCACGTGTTCTCCGAATGTACTTGATTTATGGTGGGCTAATATTATTTGCGATTAGAATTTATTGCTTATTTATATGGCTTCCGAACTTAAAAACCCAAGGTGCAAGAAAAACGAGGAAGACCGTGCAACTCTTGGCGTCGCTCAACATTGAGTGAAATTAATAACGTGCCTGATTTTAGTAATAGAAAGATAAAATAGCTTATTAGAACTAAGAAGTTTTGCAAATAGACGCTCTAGAGAGAGAGCCTATGCCCACAATGAGGTAGCTCTAAAATATTTTAGCGCATGGCTTATTATTATTATTATGGCATCCGAAATGTTATAAGTCAGGAATAATGTTTACAAAAAATTTATCTTTTTAAGTATTAGCGGACAAAGCACAAATGTGTTAGAAACTTGATAAATGAATCTTCTAGAGCACCATGTAAGCTTTATAGAGATGTTATATGATCTTTGTTTATTTTTTTTTAAATAGAAATGAAATTGCGATTCATACACCGAATGCGTTATATATACGTAAATCTACGTACATTGTACGAAATATTTCGTTGTTTCGCACCACGAAAGACTTGTGTAAATTATACGATTATGTACAAAAGTCTTTTGTATAATGTACGAAATATATTTTCTGTTTTACGAAATACTTTTTATATATTTCGAAAAAATTAAATTTCCGTGCATTAAAATGGTGCAATCATAAAAATCAAGAAAAAAAGATAAAAGAGCGAAATGTATGAAAATTTTTATGAAATGTAGCAACTATTTCAGTATAATAAAAATAATATCATTAGCCAGTAAAATTTCTGTAAATCTCAAAATGTTGCACATATTTAAATTTTTAATAAAATAAAATCAAAATTCTTATATTTTACGAATAAAAACGATACGAACTTATTTCGTTAGTTTCGTAAAATATCAAAAGCCTTTACAATTTTTGTTTCGTAAAATTAAAGATACTTTCTTATATACGTATTGAGAAAAAGTGTCTACGAATGATTTCATTGGTTTTGTAAAAGTTTTAAAGCAGCACTAAATTCATTTTCGTAAAATTAAAGAAACTTCATCGAGAAAAGTAAACTTATATTATGTAGGTAAAGAATACAGAAATTGTAGTCAAAAACAAATGAAATTTCACTTGAAGAAAGGACGACTAACATTTTATTAAATTCAAATAACATTTGTCATTTGTTTTTACTGTTCAAAAATATGATTAACAATTTTAGTAAAAATGAACCACATATGTTAGTAAAAATAAACAAACATTTACTTTTTTATTTTTTTTAATTACAAAAACAACTGTAAAAAATGAATGTAAAATCTTAAAACAGTCATTTGATGTGGTTTGTTTTTTAAATGAACTACAAGTTTATTAAAAAATGTAATTTGTTTTAAAAATTACTGACATTTTCATTAAAAACAAATAAACTGTATTACAACCCAAATAACTACATATTTTTAAAGCAGAGTTCCCTGAGTGTAGCAACGAAAGTTTTTTGCGTAAACAGTAGCATTGATTTTTTTTAAATTTTCTATTAGTTTTTAGATTTCTCTAAATTCAGGCTTTTAAGGTCTATGGTACTTATGGAAATTAAATATTATTTACTTAATTATCTGTTTCCGACGTTTCGTTTAGGTTTTTTTCTATCATGTTCAGGGAGACTATTTAATTGATTTTTTCGGCATAGTTTTACTGTTTCTTTTTTCATAGTTTTCAGCACTTTCAAGTCATTTCGAACATATTCCCTATTGTAACCTATCTCTATACTATACGGTGTATACATCCGCTAAATGGGATTTACGGAAAAGGGACAAACTGAGGAAAAGTCTCTGCCTTGAAGGAATGCTCAAACCTCTTTGACTACATAACTGAAATTTGTTCCCTGAAGCTATAAAAAAATTCACTGATAAGGGTACTTTTTGAAATTTTCGCCGAAAATTAAGACCACAAAAAATTGTGAAAGATGTATTCCCTGTGCACATGTGCTTATTCACTGATGAGATCTTTTTTGGAATTTCGATAAAAACGTGGTATAAATGTTATTTAAAGTGAAAAAGTACCTCCTGCAAAAACCCTTAAATCTAGAAATATGAAACATTCACTCTAAAAAAGTGTAATCAATTATTAAGATAGAAAAACGTTTAGAAAAGAAAACAAAATTTCCTGCTAAAACTATTCCGATATTTAAAACTAATAACGGTTACGAAAAATAAGAGTTAGTCCTGACTTATAACAACCACTTAACAATTAAAAGTTTCTGTTTGCATTAAGAGCCACTTTTAATGTCAAAATTCAATTTGAATTCAATTTTCTACAAAACCCATTATAAAAAGAAAGTTTGTTTTTAAAATTTTGACACAAAAAAGTTATGATTTTAAAATACTGCCATAATTCAATGTTAAAACTATACAACATAAATTGTTTTATATACATATATAAACCAACATGTGATGTGGTATTCTAGCCAAAATAAAAAGGAAACTTTTTATTAACATATGCATGTACATGTATGAAGACAAGTATGAAGACTTCATCATAGTCATATACACAAACTGTCACTTAATCAAAATCCTATTTCCTTTCATACATTTAAATTAGATTTACATTTCTCGATAGTAAACTTATGTGTACAAGAGGTTAAACTTTGGTTTTGGTAGAGCGAGAGAGTGTAAGAAGAGTTGTAGAAGTTTCAAACGTGATTGTTGTAATGATTTAAAAAGTTTTTAATTGAGATCTATAAGATACGAGTATTATAAACATACAAATTTACATATTGGTTTATAATGAACATACTAGAGTGGTCCAAAAAAGATGAAAATTTGACTTTGAGATCTCCACAATGCTACCCCTAATTGTTTGAAAGCTCTATGTGACAAGTTTCAGCTACATTCGTTAACGTTTAGAGCTGGCAGAAAATGTTTCTTTTAAGAATTATTAATTTGTTTCTAGAAGAAATTCATACAAATTTAGGGTTGACTTAATATTGAATTATTTCTTTATCTACGCCATGTACCTTAACAAAATTTTGCAATCTAGTCTACATTTATGAAAAGGAAAGGAATATGAAATCAAAAAAATTTAAAAGCTTTTATTTTATTCTCGTTTTTTTTTTCAAATTATACAAAAAATTATTGTTAAAGTTATCAAATTTTCAAAAATGTGTTAATTTGTGTAAAAACAAATGTTTTTTTAGACATTTTATTTTTTTTTATATTTAGTGAGAATATTGTTTTACTTTAAGTCCAAAAATCTAATATGATATTTTCATATTAGATTTTATTTGTTGCTTTTCAAAAGTTTGATCATGTACATGATAGACAATACAATTGTTTCATTGGCATTACCCAAATCTTCAGTTGTCTGCAGTAGAAAAGAGAATTGGCTTAACTCAAACCGAAACATTACATACAACAGACAAAATAAACTCTATGAGATTATTTTTTTCATTATCGTACACTAATAAACTGAATGATCTGGTAACCCTAATTATTATATGAAACTATTGGAAAAACAACAAGTTGACATGTCGATATACTTCTTATGTCAGTACATGTATGTATGTTTTTGTATTACAATGTGTAAAAACAACATATATCCCAACAAACAGTGTTTGTTGAGAAATGCCCGTGTATTATTACTTACATTGCTTTTTACTTACATCTTTTCTGAAAAGATGTAAGTAAAAATCCAATTTGTTACGTCCTATTTGAAGAAATATCTCAAATCTGAGCTATTAGGAATCTGAGATTAGGAATATTTAAAAAATATTGTAGATTTTATATTAATCGCGTTTTTCGAAGATTACAACTTGTTGTTGTTTTGAAATCTCTTAACAAATATCCACGTAGTTGAACTTAAATTTTGACTTGATTGGTTTTTGCTAAACTATTGAACTTATTAAAATTTATTTGTTAACAAAAATCCTATTTCACATAAGAGAACATTCCACATAAACATATTCATTCAAAAAGTAAATTTCCACAAGTTTTTTTAACGAAATTTTAGATTGCGAAATCTGCGACTCTGAATAAAATTTGGATTTCGTATTCGTAATGTACGCTCAAAAATATATTGGATTTGATGTGTTGCGATCATACAATATTTTTTTTACTTTTTTCTCATTTTATAAATCAGCACAACAAAATCAAACCTTTTGTCTGTTGTATGAAATATTTTAACCTTCTAACTGGCAAACGCTGTTTTGCAATGAATTTCATACCATGTGCTCGTTTCGAAAAATAAATAATAAGTTCTTTTACAAAAATTTTTATCGTTGCCTACTTTAGGCGATATAAGCCAAAATAGTTTATAGTGCCTCTCGAAAACTACAGCCTATAAAGTAGAAGTTTTGGACACAAGTTATTCCTCTCACCAAAATATAACCACAATCCAAAAATTATTATTTTTGTGCTTCTTTTTAAGCAGATGGATAATGGAAGAAACGAAGTTGGGCGAAAAATTGTCTTAACTTCAATATACATTGTTCAAACTTTAAGGCTTTGCTACTGATACTTGTTGTCTTCTTTCTAGAAAATTTCTAAAAATCCGTTTATACTTTTATAAGTTAAGACGATGTCCTTTAGATATATCCTGATAAAATCCTGTGTGTCGTTGGACCAAAGTAAGGACTGAAGATAAAGCTTCAATCTTACTTAGATTTCATTATCAAGAGTTTTTAGTTAACTTAAATTTATTTGTAATATTTTTGAAATCTTTATTTTTTTAAAAATAATTATTTTTGAAATTTTACAAGTTTTGGATTTTGAAGCTTTCTTGCGCTCCAACCGTGAACGGCACACGAAAATTTTCTTCGCAAGACATGTAGTATTTTCTATGGAAATATATTAATTTCTAAACATAAAACACTCATTCGATGCATTTGTGGTCAATTTTACGAAGCCTGCCCTGAGGCAGCCTTACCCGTTAGAGGGTTAATGGTTGTTTACTAATTCGAGGGTCACTGATTACGAATCTACCTATCTAATCTCAATTTTTTCCTAACAGTTCTAGTTTTTGAGATACAGCTATTACACAGAGAGAAAAATTTAGCTATTTGTCAACCGAAATTCGGTTAATACTACTCAAATTCGGTTAGAACACATTATAACCCCAAAATATTCAGAAATCTCATATAAATATCATTGTACTAACTGAGTTTTTAAGTTGTTACCATTAAACTACACATCAATTCGGTTGCATATTTAGCCTGTTTACATTTACTTTAGTAATTTTTACCATATTGTTCATCAAGAAATGTCTGCACTAACGATCCAAATAGTTTTTGTACAATCTGTGGTGAATATATTTGTTAAAAATTTCGTTTGTGTATCTCAGATATCTTAAAACAATCATTTTTGGAGTGATTTGGTATTCCATTGGAGATAATAAACTAGTCCTGGGTACCTAATATTGTATACAAAATCTGTATTGAGGAATAACGTTTATGGGCCACTAAGAAGAGAACGGCTTTTAAATTCCGGTCTCAAATGATCTGGCCTGAACCTTTTATTTATAATGATATTTTCTTTTTTTGTGTTGTGAATATATCAGGAATCAGCAAGATTAACAGCTCTAAATGGATTTATCCTACATCAACATCAGCTGATTTACCTGAAAGGAGTTCGAATGATGATTGTAGTTTTTGTTTTATAATTAAATAAAAAATATATATGTATTTAAAAAATTCATTTTGAATTGTCAGTTTTAAGATTGTTAATAACTGTAAGAGAAAAAGAAAAAAATCTTGTGGGGATCAGCACTAGAGGAATTGCCGCACTTTCGACCTAAGCGACTAGGTCATCTTCAGCCTCATTCTAATCCAATTTTAAAAGATCAACAATATATACAAATTTCTCAAACCAGACATACAGGTACCATGCAATGTAAAATTTAATAAGAAAACAATCAACTAGAATATGTTGTGTTTAAATATTAATATACATGCCGGATTCACAATTAGTTCCCAGTAATGGCAAGATTAGCAGTTGGACTGGTAACCCTGCTAATCAAAAGCTTTAAGATTTAAAGCTGTTGGCTAAACTTGTAAGAAAAGACAAAAATAACTCATGTTGTTCGGGTAATCAATTAACATTACCGATTTTCTGTGATTGGTTGATATATATACCTGGGGCCGAATTACGGCCTTCGTGCTCGAGTGAAAAAGTTCGAAAATAGTTTTTTTCAATGAGTAATTAAAAAAATACTAATAATGAAAACACAAAATTTTACATTTATTTCTAATCAAGGGTCGAACTACAACATCCCTGATCAAAAAATTTCGTTAAAATGTTTGATTTTCGGAAATAGAAAATTAATTTCGATCGAAAAATTACGATCACGAATGCCGCATTCGGCCCCTGATCAAACTTTGAGCTTCTTGTAGGTGGTTGATTAGAATGAGACTGAAGATGACCTAGTCGCTTAGGTCGAAAGTGCGGCACTCCCTCTAGATTTTTTACATCTTCTTCCACAGTTTTTCTACATTATATAAAACATACATATAAATATCCGATGCGCAAAGAAAACGTTACTGGCCAAAATTTGCAAATTTGGAACATTATAATTTAGGCCAGACATCTCTTAGTCGATTATAATCATAATTGTTCTATTGAAATGTTGTACATTAAAAACCAAAATTTCAGTTGTTTGGATATATCTCCTAAGCTCGAGCTGATCTCGAAAAATCATTGTAATATTCGAAATCAGCACCCTTGAATTATATAACATCAGTTACAAATTTGGCTGCAACAGTTTGGCTGTTGTCCTGTGTAATAGAACATGTTCAAGTTTGAAACTTCAACTCCAATCTGCGACCTCTAAACAAAACTTTTTTGGGATTTTTTTTTTTTGGCAGACCATAATTATTTTCATAATGAGATATTTTAAGGGCTGTGGAGCTCGTGAGCTCGTCCAACTATTTTTTTTGAACCACCTTAGTACATATGTACATATTTTTATATGTATACATGTGTAAAGTACCTTTAAGAGTTTTTATACTTATTATGAGTTTATTAACATTTTGATTATAGTAAATCACGTACTTATTTAACACAACATAACAAACATATGACAACTTAATAGAAGAAAACAAAATTAACTTGTAACAGATTTTTACTACCACTACATACATATATAGAAATGTGTAACCCATACATGAATAAATACAAGTCAAAGTATATATGTATATATATTAAGATGAATTTAAAAAATAGCAGTGATATTCTATATAAGAAAATTAAGAAGTCAATTAATTGCTTTTACTCAAAATTTTACCTTTTAAGACGTAAATGCTTCGAATTTGAGGGATTTTCTTTTTAAAAATCTATCTCTAACACAAATGTACTAAATTTCACTAATTATGGTTCTATTGTTACAAATGTCACGCAACGCTATGAATGCAAATGAAGGTCTGCAAATTTGTTTTTTTCCTTGCATAAAGTTTTTTTATTTGTACCAGATGCTCTTAATCAAATTCGAACACGATGACCAATGCATTTCAATCCTTAATATAATACAAGGTGGCGCAAAAATATCCTTCCGATGTTTTTTGGCTGTAATTTAAAAAAAAAAAATGAAAAACTTTGATTCTTCTTGTGGATTATTTTTATTTGGTATTTTAATTTTTTTTACATGAAGTCGAGAATATGATGTCATGTAAATGGCCGCCGCCGCAGTTGATTGTCATTTGAGCCCTTTTTATGGCATTTTCCATCACTTTGGCCAAAACTTCCGGCGATAGGTCCTCACATTCTTGACGGACATTCTCTTTAAGAGCTGCAAGAGTCTGAGGCTTGTTGACATAAACCCGCGACTTCAAAAAGCCCCACAAAAAGAAGTCTGGAGCGGTCAAATCAGGCGATCTTGCTGGCCAGTGCAAATCGCCAAAACGGGAGATTAGGCGCCCGGGAAATGCATCCTTCAGCATATCGGTTGTGGCACGTGCAGTGTGTGCCGTTGCACCGTCCTGTTGGAACCACATGTTTTCCAATCCCAATTCATCAAGTTGCGGCAAAAAGAACTCGTTGATCATTGCTCTGTAGCGCTCACCATTCACAGTCTTCGAAGAAAAAAGGTCTGATGACTCCTCCAGCGAAAACATCACACCATACAGTGACTTTGAGCGGGTGTAATGGCCCTTCGTGGATTACACGCTGACTTTCAGTGCCCCAGAAGCGTAAATTTTGCTTATTTACGTACCCGCTAAGATGGAAATGGGCCTCATCACTCATGATTATTTTTGATGAAAAATCATCTTCCTCTTGGTGGTGATTAACGATGGCTTGAGCGTATGTTACACGCGATTGGCGGTCAGCAGCTAAAAGCTGATGTACCGTCTGGACTTTGTACGGAAACATCTTCAAATCTTGTACCGAAATTCGCTGTAAAGACCGTCGACTGATACCCATTTGCGTGGCACGTCGTCTGGTCGATGTCGACGGCGCTTCCATGACAATCCTCGGCTACAGCAGCAATATTCTCTGCAGAACGGCTACTCCGGGGTCTGCCACGCCTGGCAGCATCTCGTGTTGTGCCAGTCTCTTCGAGGCCAGCGGCTAACGTCGCAGTGTTTCACCAGTAGGCGTTGGACGGCCAGGAAATCTGCGACGAAATTCACGTTGTGCCAAAGTCACCGACCGATTATTGGTCAAATAAATAGTCACCAATATTCCGCGTTCTGGAGCAGTGTAGCGTACATTGTTTATTAACGTGTATTTCGCATGTGTTTACTACACAAATGTCAAAACAGAACTGACATTAGGGGCCAATCGCAAAATTTATAGCATTTTCTGATAGGAGGATTACTTTTGCTCCACCTTGTACAATACAGATGGCGCCCAACGTAAGGGCCTGAACGTTTTCTTTTATTATGAATAGTTTATACTTAAGGTACCTATACACTTTGCAATATTATTGCAAATAATATTGCCAGTATTATTTCCATTTTGTCCTGCATAGTGTAATAAGATGAACAATACTTTTACATAAAATATGGCAATACTGTTTCGTTCTGTTGTGGAGGGATATAAAAACTGCACAAAATTGGCCAACACTTTATAAAATATTTTTCACACTTCTTGGTTGTGCAATACGAATCAAAACCTTTTGATTTTTTTCAATATATTGTACAACCTTCCAATATAACATACAGACTGGTACTATTTTGCACAATATCACAAGTTGCACAAGAATATTGCAATACGATTAAAAACCTTTTAGATTTTTTTCAATATATTGTACAACCTTCCAATATAACATACAGACTGGTAATATTTTGCACAATATCACAAGTTGCACAAGAATATTGCATAGTGTATGGGTACCTTTATAGATAACTTAATTAAGAACTTCATTACAATAATATATGTAATTTATTTTAACCATACTGCTATTTTATTGTCCTTTTCTGTTCTCGCACTTTGTTTTTAAAAGGCATTAGAAGGTGTTTCAACTTCCTTCTCTCTTCTTCTTTTTTTTTAGCTGCTCTTATTGTGACAATCATATATTGTTTTATATTATACGTGTTAAAAATTTAAACGAACTCATACATATAAACTAATCATGCAATAAAATAAATTAAAATATTGTTAACAGGATATACGCGCTAAAGTAATTTTTTCGATTGCGACTGTGTGAGTAAGCAGAAGTTTATAATAAAGTTATCAAGCTCGTTAAAATATTAAAGTTTATATTTTGTAGTAATTTTTTAATTTGCTAACAGTAAATTGCGATTATACAAATAAACGAAATTGTTTAAACTCCAACAAGATTTGCTGTTCAGAATCTAGGAGCTTTCTGAGTCGATTCAGCGATGTCTGTCTGCGTTGGATGAATTTTAGCAAATGTGTTTCTGGTGGCCCAGGTATAAAGTTAAGACCTATCAATATACAATATATGAAAGAAGAACGTTACTCACTCACTCACTAAATGACTGACTCAAAATCGCCCAGCCTATACTGGACCTTGAACTGAAGACTCTGTCGTGGTCAGTGACGTAATCGGCCCCTGCCCCCCGCTCCGATACTATTTAATTTTTTTTTTGTTTCATCAATTTATAATTTTTTGTAAATTAAAAATTTTATTAAGCATAAATAATGTAACAATCATAGAAATAACAGCAAATACTACTAAAAATTAATTAAAAAGTTACGTTTGCAGAAAAAAACTGATGAAATTAGCAGATTTTTTTTTGCTAGTTATTAATAAGATAATAACAGCAAAAATAATGCATATAATAAAAAACTTTAATTATATTGGAATTGAGTTTTAGTTAATTGAAAATAGCAATTTACTCTGCTAAAATCAGCAAAAACTTTGACTAAATATTTGTAGACAAAAAACAGCAAACAAAAACCGTCATATCAAAAACAAAAAAAATTTGTTATATTTACCTTAAATTTAGTTGAATTTAAATAACAGTATTTTTACTAAAGTCAACAAAAATGTTTGCTAAAAAATTGTAGATTTCTGGTTTCAGAAGGGCAGATTTTTATTCGCATTAATAAAAAACTTTAACATATTTTATGATTTTTTTTATCTACCAGGTGAAAATGTTCATATATGATCATATATTGCCATATATGGTTTCATGTATGAGCATATATATGGTAAATACATTCAAATAAAAAGTTCATATATGGATATGAATGACACCATATATGATAATATATGCTAATATATTGCATATATTGGTTCATATATTGGTTCATATATGTCATATATCTCCATATATGAATTCATATATTATTCCATATATGGTTAATATGTTTTAATTTTTGATCAGATATGACCATATATGAGGATGAAATTGTTTTATTTTAACCCTTATTCTGCCGGTCTACGAGTTCTTGACAAAAATATTTAAATTAATGTTTTATTGATTTATAAAGACGATTGCAGAGAATAAGTTTTGAATTGAAATTGAAAATTGGTCCATCAACTGATATAATCACGCTAAATATACCATTGGTAAACTTTGTTGGGGAGCACCCCCTTTCCGGGGGAGGGGTTCAAAGTTGGAATTTTGGTTTGCGATTTTATCCAAAAGTTGTGGATGGGTCGGAACGATTTATGCACCATCGGAAAGGTATAATATGTCCCCATTCATTAACCTATTACAAGCTATCTTAAAATTTTGTATTTTTTCATCTTTTTTTATTAAAAATTCGCAACTAAAAAACTAATAAAACCTCCCAGTTTAAGTTTAACCAAGATTATATATTAACAGGTCGTATTATACCTTAAATCAAAGCTCAATATCTTGTTTATAAATAACTGGCCTCAAAACATACCTATAATACAGATAATTTTTAAAATAAATAAAAAAGACAGGAAAATTTATAAAAAATACCAAATGTTAAACTGATTCGTAATGGGTTATTGAATGGGGACATATTACTCTTTGGAAATATATTTGAAACACCTTTCCGATGATGCCTAAATGATGCAGATCCATTCACAACTTTTGTATAAAATCGCAAAACAAAATTTCAAATTTGAAAAAAATTTGGAAAAAAAAAATAAAAAATGCTTTTTTATATACGAGAATATAGGAAAAGTAATAATATATGACAATATATGAACATTCATATATGAACATATATGAAAATTCATATATGTCCATATACCCTCAAATTTCGGATCCGAACATATATGTATTCATATATGAACTCATATATGTTGCCATATATGACAATATATGAACTTTTTCACCTGGGTACTTCTATTTATTTTGCAAACTTTTTTCAGTAAGTCCTTATTTTTTGTGTTAAAGTAATGCAGAAAGTAAGCTGGTATCATTTTTGGTAGTGACAAAAAGTAATGACATGTCATTACCGTTGCTACACTGGGTTACTAAATATTGACACAATTCAATTTCGACCTATCAAAATTTCAGACCCTTTGTGGGATTTTACAAAAACTGTAAGGATTATAGTATCGTCGATATATTTAAAATAATTCTTAAATTCTAGTAATTATCTATTGAAACTAATTCTAATTCACAGGATTATAAATACTGAATACTATATTGAAGTAAAGAAGAGATAAAGCTCTTTTTTGGACACAGGAAATCGCTTAACAAAGATTCTACTTTACCTTTAAATGGGTGTGTAAGCCATTATGTGAACACTTATGTGTATAATAGTGAATTTCATTCACAATTTAACAATATTTTTTTTATAGTGCGGTTTAGTTTGTCTGTCTGCGGTTAAAACTATATTTGAATTAAAATCGTATGTATGAGTTTGTGCAAATGTTGCTAAAGGCGCATTGCATACAATTCGCAAAAAAAAAAAAAAACAATTTATATTTATTGTAAAATTTAAAATACTGTATAATATTTGCTCATTTTTATGATGGTTTATGCTAAATAAATTATTAAACAGATGTCCAAATGTATTTATTTACTAAAAATGTTAAACACGAATAGTAGGGACATTCACGTTGATACAAAGAATAGCGAAATTTTGTTGGTCCACAAAATTTCAGATAAATTTCGATATAAATAGTAGGGACATTCGCGTTTAGTTAAGGAATAAAGAAGAAAGCGCAACTATTTTAGTTGGCACAAAAAATCAAGATATTGCAAAAAAATCAAGATATTAATTTAAGTTTTGGAAATATGCAAAACACACTTTTTGAAAGAAAAAGTAAAAAATTTTGAACAAAAAATCATTTAAAGAGAAGAACATCTGAAGAAGGCAATTTTAAAACTGTAAAATTTTAAGAAAAGGCCCTGGGTAAAAATTTTAATATGGAGTCTAATACAATTATATCTGATTTGATATGTTCCCATGTATAGACACACACAAATGGGTCATCTACATTTTTCTAATTATATCAGATTATATATAATTTAATACAATTTTTCCGAGATTTGTCCATATCCGGAACATTAAATTATATCTAATTAGATAGAGCCCATTTAAATTTAACGTTCATTTAAATTTTATATGCTTAACTATCAAAAATTTGTATGTCGAACTAACATTTTTGGAGTTTAATATTTTAAATTGTGATGTTCATTTAAGATAGTCCCAATAGATATTTTCTGTGAGAATTTTCGAGTTGATATAAAAATTTTGAGTAGAATGATTATGTATTTAAAAACAAAAAAAATATATTTTTTTAAAAAAATATATATTTTACAAGGGACCATATATTGTTTTGTTTAATCCCATATATTAATTTAATTCTGCCAAACCAATTATATATTGTCCGTCTAATAACGTATGGTATAACATACCATATTGTAAGATACAATTAAATATGCCGTTTTACGAAAAATTACAGTGGCAAGTAAAATTGTATCGTACTATACATGACGTCATACTTAACAATATTAAATTTTACGAAACTGGATCACATTATAAAAGATTGTACATTATTTTATTTAGGGAAACCGAACTTTACCAAAGTATGTATGGGATTATATATAATACTATATACAATTATAACGAAAATATTTTCAGTATGGCGTCACATATAGTTTAATAAGACTTATCATGGGACTATATATAATCATGTCGATCACTACATATATTTGAAGTATTATTATTATATGTATGGGATTATATATAATGCTATATACAATTATAAAGAAAATATTTTCAGTATGGCGTCACATATAGTTTAATAAGACTTATCATGGGACTATCTATAATCATGTCGATCACTACATATATTTGGAGTGTTATTATTATATGGCTTATGTAGTTATATATGGAGTTAGATTTAGAGATAATATATATAATAGAGATAATTACATCAAGAACCATATAGAAAATTCTCTCAATAAAAATTATCATATGTTTTTATATATATTGATATAAGCCGTAATGTGACTCCATTCAAAGTCAGATATGACTTAATCATATTATATATGACTAGATATAACTTTTTTACCCGGTTGTTTTTAAACCCTCAAATTAAAAAGAAAAAATGGCTAAATAAGCAAAAATAGGTATAAATGCTAGAAAAAAGCAAAAAGCTAAGAATTCAAATTTGTCTTCTCTGGTTATAAGTGTAATATTAATGTTGTGATCATATATTACTGTCAGAGCACGTACCCAGCAAAACTTTGGTAATGGGTGCGATAAAGTAATGCATTACCTTGTAATGTGTACTCCTTACCTGTATCATTATTTTCCAACAAGAAGTAATGAGTTACCGATAATTGAACACTCATGGATTACCTTGTAATGAGACCTCATTACATTTTACATTACTTCAAAACATAAAATAATGACTTACCGATCATCAATTACATAATGCATGAATTAGAAACGTAAAGTAATTATTAATATATATTTTTGAAAATCTATTTATAGACACATTACTCTGTGATTTTTGTAAGCATAATGGTAATGTGTATATTTTTGATATCACGAACGAAAACACGAAGCACAACAAATCATCTGCATTTTAAGCAATAAAATATTGTATGTATCGATAGCTCAGTTGGTAGAGTTCTCGTCTAACTAATTGTTAAATACCAGAGACCCCAGGTTCGAATCCCAGCATGACCATGTATTTATTTAATAAAAAAAAAGTTATTTATTTAATTAAAAAAAAATATCTGTAAAAAAAATGTTTATGCATTTTTTTTATGAATATCTATTTATAGACACATTACTTTTTCCCACTATGTAACCATATAAGTAACCAGTTACTTTACCCCCTACAAGGTAATAAGTTACTTTGAGGCTCATCGCCTGTATAATTCATCAGTGAAGTAACGTGTAAATTAATGCATGAAGCCCTATGGCGATACATTACTTTACCCATGATTTGGTAATGTGTGGTTTTGCTGGGTAGCTTATGAAAAAGTTTTGGACATACGTCGGATACCTATACCAATTTTTTTGTAGTATGTATAAAAAAGTGGATGTTTTTAAAAGAAAAAGAGAATGAGATCTATCTAGTCTATGGTTGTGGTAGATTTATTTCATCTCTTACAGCCATACCTAAACAAGAGCGGCAAGCGTTTTCTAGCTGTCAAAAATTCTCATGCCCATACAATTTGTATGTAGCATCCCGAAATAACGCGGCGGCAACGCGGCGGCAACTCTTGCAATTGGAAAATCCGATTTTGACAGAGCGTTTTATAGTGAAGTTAGTTGCAAAAGACAACAATGTAAACCAGGGATGGCAAAGTGGATACTATAGTACTTTTTTGATACTATTCGATGTTCCAAAGTACTCCCGGGACTCATTTGATACTATTGGACGATTTGAAGTTCTTAATTCATTTTATTTTTTTAATTTTATTAATATATAAATTTTATTAATATATTGCTCGCAACTTCATAAATAAAGATGTGTTAGATAATTGCACACCGTTACAATTAAATATCCACGATAACCATATTCCGCTAAACGACGTTTTTTGTGGTACGGAAGTGGATTTGTATATAAATACAAATCAGATTGAATCCGGCACTGTAAATCATATAAAAGAAAATTCCAAAAAATGTTATATTAAATTTTGTGAGGATTTGAAGACCAGAGTAAATTTTTATAATGAAATTTTAATTTGGTTCAGTAAGCTTTCACCTGAAAACGTTGTTTGCGGAAGAACCAATAGTATCGTGAAATTTTGGATAAAAAAATTTCCAAACGAAGAAAATAATTTTGACGCCATTAATATCCAATACAGAGCGTTGGCAGATTGGCAAGAACTAAAACTTTCTAGAAACGAAAATATATATAGCTTCTGGTCGAAAGTATCTAAAATTAAAAATGAGTTAAACAAATATTTATTTCCCGATATTTTAAGAATTGCTGCAGGTATTTTATCCATACCACATTCTTCTGCAAACGTGGAGAGAATTTTTCCATACCAAAATCTGATAAAAACTAAAGGCAGAAACAGACTTCATGTTCCAACAGTATCAAATCTAATACAAACAAAGATTTATTAAATGCAACAAATTCTTGTTGTTACAATTTTAAAATCTAATAAGTTATTATCAACCAATATATAAAATTCTTTTTTAGCTGTATTGATTAATTTAATTTCCCGCCTAGCAATTGGAAGATTGTTTTTTGATAAATCACCAAAACGAGTCTTTTTCGAGTACTTTTGGTGATCAATAACTGATTAATCACTTACACGGTTAAAAAGGGACTCGAAAATGTTTCGCGCTTATGAGTAAAAAGTGCTTGTTTTGAAACGCAACAACAAATTATATAGCACTCGCAAATCAATCTTCTAGGTGTTTAAAATGTAATTGTTTTTTTCGTTATATAAGATCACAATTTGCTCATCTAGAAGATTGAAAACTGCTTGATCGCAAATAGATAATGCAGGTGTTTTAAATGTGATTAGTTTTATTTGTTTTGCTATCGTATTTGGAGCAGAGAGATGATAAAACACTGCTTGTTTGTTGTTTTTTTTTTCTTAAGAATAACGGGATAATTTTTGCGTATTCTTGAGTAAATGTCAACAAGTTGGATATTTGTCTAGTTATAAAAGTTTCATTGAAGTGTAAGCATCCTTTAAATTAATTGTGAAGAAAAATTAAAAGAATTAAAAAGTCTTTTATTTTTAGAGTTTTAGAAATACAGAAAACAAGCATTGAAGTTCAGAAAATATCAATTGAAATTCAATTGATGATTTCTCAATTTTATTTCGTGTTCTCTGAATTTCAATTGATATTTTCTCAACTTTAATTTATGTATTCTGAACTACAATTGATGTTTCCAGATGTTCAAATGATATTTTCTGAATTTCAATTGGTAGTTTCTTTTATTTCAAATTATATTTTATAAATTTCATGATATTTTATGAATTTCAAATCGATAATATAAATTTGTAATGATTTTTTCTGAATTTATAATAAAAATTCTGGATTTTATTCATATTTTCTCAACTACAATAGAAAAAGTGTAGTAAATCTTTTTTTTTATTAAATCATTAAATGTACAAATGAAAATGTACAAATTTTATTTTTAAGTTTTTGTTTCCTGTCGAAATGACAATAGTTTTTGTGTTATGTTAGGTGTAGTCTTATATTTGTGTTAATTTAAAAAAATACTTACTTTGTATTAGTTTTTTATTAAAAATAAATCTTAATTTAAATTGAATATTATTCTTTTATTTATTTTAAGAAAATAAAAGTGATTCACAGCTTATTTCGTGTGTTAAACTGTTAAGAACATATTTGTTAATATTTTTAACATTAACTTAAATATTAAGTCCAAATGGGTATTTTTTTAAAGATATATTATTTTTTATTATATTTACAAGAAAAAACTTAAAAAAAAAATTAAATCTTTAAAAAAATGCCCATTTTGAGTAAATATTCAAGTTAATGTTAAAAATATAAACAAATATGTTCTCTAAAGTTTAACACACGAAATAAGCTGTGAGTCACTGTTTATTTCAAATGACTAGAAAAAGACTCCGAAACAGACTGATAAGGGACTCAAAAAAGACTCCCAAACAGACTGATAAGTGGCTCTAAAAAGACTCCTTAACATAATGATAAGTGACTCAAAAAAGACTCGTAGCTTATTCGAAGAAGACTCATAAATGACCATAAAACGATTCGAAAAAGACTATAAAATGACCCAAAACTAACAAAAAAACAGTATCATAAATGAGTCATCAAGAAGAGTCGCGGCTAGGGTACCATTTTCTACCGACAAATGTATCATTTATGATCAGAAAATGAGAGCATATTCCAGCTTTTTAGTCGCGCAGAAGTATCATAAAAGACTCGAATATGATTAAAATTTTCAAAAAAATGCTGGGTGGGTTGGATCTCATTTGGAGTTCTTTGTTCTTGTACATTAATTTAAAAAATATACTTTTTTAAAGTAAAACTTTATTTTTTTATAAATTCATATAAACATAAATTTATGTTCAATAACATTTAATGTTATTTTAATGCATTTTGTATGAATTTTAAGAAAAATAAAAAAAAAAAAAAATGATTTTAGTACTCTGAGAGTCGAAAAAGTACTACTTGAAAATTTTATTGGTACCGAAACGAAATTCTCATTTCTCATCCCTGATATAAACAAAAATAAGACAGAAAAAAATATATTTGTTATTTATGTATATATATTATATTATTATTTATATTATTATTTATATATATTTGTTATTATACAAAACATAAATCAGAAACACCAATATTGTAATGTGCTGTGTTGTTAAAATAATCAGGGTTGTTATATTTTTTTATTTTGATAACCCTGTTTTTATCGATTTGACGTAGCGTTGCCGCTCTTGTTTAGGGATGACATTTCAGCGTTAACGCTAGACGTTAAAAAACGTTCCGCTTGCCGCTCTTGTTTAGGTATGGCTGTTAGAAACTTGCACTTTACCAAAGAGTATATACAAATAGAGAAACTACCGTACTCAGCGATTTTTATGTTTACCGACTGAACTCGGGCGAGGTAATGAAAACATTTTTTTTACAATAAAAAATAATTGCAACATGTTGATACAAAATTGTTGCTTAAAACACGATATTTTATTTGGCTTATCTTTGTTTTATTCCATTTCAAATTTCTATACCTCTATAAAAAACCCTTTATTTTGGTATTTTCTATTAAAATTAAATGTCTTTTAATTTTATCTTGCTTATTTTATAGTTAAAATTTGAACTCAATAAACATTTTATTATACTATTATTCTGAAACATGATACAAATTAATTTTAACTTTTCATTTTCTGTAACATATTTTCATTTCCTCGGTGCGAGTTTACGAACACATAAAAAGAGGGCAGATTGAGTGAGACTGAGGTGGATAGAAACCCACTGACTTCTTATTACTTTCGCAATTTTAGAAAATTGTTCATAAAACATAACATTTTTTAATGCAACATTTTTGTAAGTTGTGTGAATTATTAAAATGAATACCTTTATTGCCCACGATCGACTACAAATCAATTTTTGTTCTATTTTAGAATACAATTTTATTTTTGCAATTATCGTAATTATATTAAAATATATAGTCTAATAAAAAAATTGCGCTATAGGCCTTAAACAAAATAGACTGAACAAACAACTAATTAAATGTGATTGTAATTGTAACTGCATTTGTTTTAAATTTTTATTATTTATAATATTAATTTATTATAGGGATTTAAATTTCGTTTTTTTTTTTTTTGTTCAAATAAAATTTCTTTTAATGCCATAAAAGTAATTTTTTCTTTAATAAGTTTAAAATTTATTTTATTATTACTTTATACAGTTTTGAATACTTTGAATATTACACTTTATAAAAAAAAAAAAAAAAAAATAGAATAGAATATATAGCCTCTGGTGACCCATTGTATGCCATTATCTTCTGTTTTTTGTTGTTGTTTTTTCTTTTTACACATTTTCCATAGAGTATTTTTGTTCACTCCGTGAGTAATGGCCATAAATCACATTGAGTGGACACAAGCAATTGAATTTAATTAAAATGAATTTACTTAAAGTATATCCGACCTATATTAAATTATGAGACATTTTTAAATGTTTGGGATACAAGCATTAAAGTAATAATAAAAAGCTTTTAAGAATTTATTTAAAAGAAATTATGTGAGATAATGTTAATAAATTAGATTGATAATTATAATTCAATAATTTTAAAATTATCCAGAAAATAATTAATGGATGGATTTTAATGTCAAAACTATTTTTAAGAATAAAGTTGTTCCCTCACAAAAAAACGGTCAAAATGAACGAATAAACTTGAAAACAACTTTCTTTAAAAAACCCGATAAATTTAATATTAAAAATTAATTTTTTTACAATTTTTACTAAAAAAAAACTCGATGTTTTTAAGATTTCGAAAACCTCTACAAATAATTCACCACTATAAAAACTTTATAATATTTGTAAATCTACTACATTTTTTATATTATTTTTCTTAAATGAAAATGAAAATTATTCAAGTTCGAGGCCATACTCTTTATTTCTTCATTAGGGTATTGTCTTAACAAATAATCTATAGAGTTTTTTGTTTTCAAATTTATTATTTGACCCTTTCAGGAATGTGTTGATAGATCTATTTCGGGAATTTTCTAGGTTCCCATCAATGGTTATAATCTTTAACTTCAAACTCATATGTATATTAGTTCTCATGTAGTGAGTAAACTAGTTCATATAAATGATGTTTGATGTTTGGCATGGGATTGTTACCGCTTTCAAAACGTGTTCTGATGATTACATTTTAAGAAATAAATGTTATATTAACAAACGCATTTTATTTAATAGAAAAAAGATATTTATTTAATTAAAAAAAATATCTGTAAAAAAAAATTTTATGCATTTTTTTTTATATAATCTATTTATAGACACATTACTTTATCCCACCATGTAACCTTATAAGTAACCAATTACTTTACCCCTGCAACGAAATGAGTCCACCCATTACTTTTGTAATGCGCGAAGACCTATGGCGATACATTACTTTACCCATTATTTGGAAATGTGTGGTTTCTTGGGATGTTTACAGATTGAGGATTAGATTTTCATTGTTTTTCTTTTGAGAGTTTCATAAAACAACATTGAGTAGTGCGAGCATTAAACTCGACCCCATTCGCACCACCTGAATCAAAAATTGAAATTATGTATTGATTGATTGAGTCATTCATAATCTGCAATCTCACCAAGACTTGACCTATGATCGGAGAAAAATTAATGGAAAATGTTGTTGTAGTCTGCAAAAGAGTAGATAGGATTGAAGTTAGGCAGAGAAAGTCGTTTAGAAATATAAGAAAGAGAGAAGAGGAGTAAGAACGAAACCTGAAATTCATCGAATGATATCCTACACACAGAGAAAAGTTTTGCCATTTGCCAACTTAAATTCAGTTACTACGACCTAAATTCGTTTACTACGACTAAAAATCGGTTGGTACAACTGAGTATTGGTTTTCCCGACAAAGTTTAGTTAATACAAGTGAATTTTATTCAGTAGGAAAATTTCAATATGGCTGTACTAACCGAATTTATTGGGTGTTACCGCCAAAATACACTTTACAATTCGGTTGGCACTTTTTTTCTGTGTGTATCAATAACAACTAGGGAATGCAAAATCCCTCACTTTTTCATTTCCAGGGAAAATGGGACATATTTTTGAAATTCCCGGAATCCCGCTCAAAAAATAAATTATAAAATTACTTATATTAAATCATATTTTTTGTATGCAAAATGTTTTAAATGACTTCAGACTTATTTATAAAAATAAGTCTCCATTATAAATTTGTAGTTTTTCTTAAAATTTTCAGTTTTTTTAAGTCTGAGAAAAATTATTTTAAAACAGTAATTCCTTTAAATCTTAGAGTTTGACTAAACAAATTTCCATATAAAAAATTGCAGGCAGGAAAATAGAAAAACTAAAAAATTTTAAAGAAAGAAATCGAGTCTGAACGAAGATTTCGGCCCAAAAACGGTATTTGGATAATATTTGATAATTTACAGTTTTGGGCAAATTTTAATAATGTAAAAATTCTTTATGCGCGATATAGAGCACTTAAATTTTATTTTTTTATTTTTTATTTTTTGTTTACATCAAAAACGTAAAATACATATTTCACTTTTTTGTTTAAAAAGTATTCTTAGTTGTCCGGGAATGCCGGGACGGGAAATCCCGGGATATATTTCCTAATAACAACTCTTATAGTGCAATCTCTGAGAAAACTCGATATAAATTGACAGAAGTCATTATCGACACCAAAAGCAATATGATTTGACAGGAATGCTTTATGCCACACGCGATTGGGCACCTTGGAAATTTTAAGAGTCTAAGAACTGGTTTATATAAAAATTACACCTTCACTGCAAACTGGAAACCCTTAAAATCAATTAGATTCTTTAAGCAATTTGCTACAAAAACTTTCATATTTTGAAGAAATTTTCATTATAAGAGCAGGCAGATTTAAAAAAAAAATTCTGCCCTATGCTAGAATTATCACTAAAATTTTAAGTAGTTTTTTCTATAGAAAACTTTCTCATTTTGAGGATTTTTTTCTAACAGAAATGAAGTAAAATTAGAGTGTTTTTTTGTGTATACGTAAAGTCTCTGTTTAAAAAACTACTTTTCCCATGGAAAGTCTGGTCTTATCTTTGTTTTTGAAAAAAATCTTAAAGTAAAAATTTTTGCAAATTCAAAACAGATTTTTGCAAAAAGTGCCTAATTGAAGATTTTGATTTGCTCGCAAAATTGTTTTGCATTATACCAAATACATAATAAAGAAAACCACTTCTGGTTTTTGCTCTTTTGGGTTAGAACTTGTTTCCACGAACTGTAGACCAAACTTGTAAGTGTTAATTTTGTATCTTACACGGCGATAGTATGATGTGTTTCGGAATTGCAACTGGATCTGCCTCAATTTTGATACCAAAGTGTATTAGAACTAAACAAGACAAACAATTTTTCCGTTTGGCCCAATCTCTTTCGGTTTTCAAGACATGGGCCATTGTCATAAAAAGAAATATTGATGACATTTTTGTATGAAATGATGAAGAAGTTGTGAAGAAAGTTTCATAAATATTTAAGAAAAGTTTCTTAATATTTATGAAAACTTTATAAATATAACAATGTTTCATTGATTTTTGTTCAAAAATTCTTTCATAGATGTGATGAAACTTTTTTCCCTAAGTGTATTAGAAAATAAATTTTTTGGAACTTTTACCCGATATGCTTTGAAAAATTTTGAAAATAGTTAGAGATTAACTTTAATACTATCTTTGTGGTTGTCCCCCTTTCGCAAGGATTGGGGTTCAACAAATATTCGCTGATAACATTCCGACTTTGGGTGACCTTAGTATAATGGTCAAGAGGAGACTAAGGAATTTCGTGGAATAGATAGGGACGGGAACCACACGCAAATAAAAGACATGGTTGAGGTAACCATATTCGAAGAGCATCATACATTTTTGATTTATGATTGCGACAACCATGTTACTATGCTTATGACAACCATACTGTAATCTGTTTCTGTATCATCATATGATAATTAGATTACCATTTGATGGTTACAAATAAATCCCAATATTATCATATTATGTGTCTGGATATTTTTATGAATTATCATAATATGAGCCATACAGTATTCTCCCAACATTTTGTTGAAGCTGGATTAAAAGTTATGTATTTTTTTTATAGTACAACTGTATATATATTTAATAATTTACACATTTAAATAAACTTAGGTTTAAAATATTTTAAGTAAACAAATTGTCTTTGCGCTGAAGAATAAGCTTTGTGAAATATTTTGTTAGCTATACAAGCTATACATATGATTACAGCATAAAACACTTATAAAAATATTGTTAAGAATACAATTTCAAAATACATAATATATGATCAAACCATGTTTGCAGCGATCATAGTATTTGTGCTATAACCATATTATAGTCCTAGTTATTATAATATGATCGTGAAAAGAAATTCGCCATCACTAATTACCATATTATGATACTTGCAAAAATATTATGATTATTTCGTAATACAGACTTAAAAGCACGTGTATTTTGTTTGAGTGCTAACAATTTAAAAATAAATATTTTTTTTAATTTGTAACACTTTTATGTTATTTAACTTTTCACTGGACTCCCAGGGTAGACCGGGTTGAGACTACAATCTTATTCCTTCTTTCACAAAACAAACCATCATTACAATTAATACAACTACGTTGTTTTTCTATTTTTAAAGTCTTGTTGTTTAATATTATTTAACACACAACATCTTTTTACAAAGTCTCAAGCAAGAATGACACAATAAGACGAAGACGTTATTGTTGGCGCAACTATAATAAGGGTGTAGTTAGAGAGAGAGGAATATGATATAAATAAATACTATATTATGATTGTAGACAAGATAATAATATCATAACCGAAAAAAGAGGGATTTTTATTAGAACACGATTAAAGCAACCATATTATTGTTGAAATATGATTGATACAATAATAATTTAATTGAAACAACCATTTATGGCTGTAGGAAACATAGTTTTATGACCGCAATCATATTGCAACTATATTTTTTCTCTGCGTGCACCGGACATGAGAGCGAACAGAAAGCCGACTTTTGGGTTTAACTATATGTCCTATTTGATTAGACATGAGTCGGTTGTGAAGGGTATCTTCACTTCCGATTCCTCTTTTCGACCTAACCTATCTTTAATAATAAATATTTATACACATACTTCTCACTTCAATTGACAATTCTCCAACAAATGTCATATAAAACGTCTAATTAAATTACCATCCACATTATATTTTCTACATGAATTTGAAGACAATATTGCAATTTAGTAAAATTGACACTTATCAAAGTGGAATGTTGCAAGTACGTTACGGAATATCAACAAATAAATGAAAATCTAAGTGTAAATTAAATCAAAGTGGCATTAACATGCGGAATGGGTAAAAGCATCGACAAGTGAGGTAAATATTTCAGTATAATGTGGACACTAATAGATGAACAGAGGCGACACTCAGACACAACAGATAGACCATAAAAATGTGACACGTGCAAGTCGTTTAATAAAAGCATTCTATTGTCAATGAATATTTTATACACAGAAGAACAACATGGACACTAGAATCAGAATTTGCTATAGTGGCAGTGAGTGAGATACAATAAGTACAGTTAATTGTTTTCTAGTGGCGTAAGTTAAAGTGTAATTATTACCATTGAACGCACACTACTTTACTTTTACATATCGTGTATGTGTGCGTTTGTTTAGGTATTATAATACAATTACAAAAACAAATCTGTAATCATTGATCATCAACATTAATGCAATTTGAACATGCGTTTAATAATTGTTAATGTAAATATGTGTGAGTGTTGTTATGTGTGTGTGTGTATGCGGAACAGGAAATGCATTTAAACACATATGCGTCACTTAATGTTATATATGATGTTGTTAAGTTTTATTACTGTTGTTGTTGTTGTTGTTGTTGTTTGTCTGTTTAGTTGATGGTTACCACCCACTCTATACGCCTTCTAAATTAATCTTCAACAAAATGCATCAGTTGGCTTGGCTAAGTGTTTTATGGTTGCCTGCTACTATTTGAAGTGTGTGTTGCAATGTAAAATGTGTAAATTTATGAAAGTACGGGTAATTTTTAACACACACTACTAGAATTGATTCATGCAACAAGATTCGCACTAAGAGTTGTTGTTAGTGTTGTTTGTTAGTGGTTCGCATGTTTTTTTTTATATACACTGTGGAGCAAAAGTGAACCAAAACTAAAATGCAAGATGTACACTCAGATAATTCTCTGCATGATATTAATGAATTTTTGCATTAGATCTATGAAATGTCACTCGAACTGGTAAATTGAAACTTTTCATTAAATAAATGCAGTTTTCCGTAATTTAATGGAACATTTCATTTTATTTATTAAAAATTTCATACTACTAATGAAAAAGTTAAATTAAAAATAGTTTCATTGAAACTATAAAGCTTTTTCATTAAGTTTAAGAAATTTTTCATTTACATTGTGAAGAAAACTTCATCACTTTATTGAAAAAAACTTCTTTAAAACTAGTCCAAGAAATTCTCGCTGTGTAATGATTCTCCAAATTTATTTGGAAAAATTAATCTAATTACGTGTAATGGTATGGTACCATTTTGCCCCTCCTATATCTTATACAATCATAAATTGTGTAGGAGAAGGTCATTGGCTCACTTTTGCACCAAGCCTCCAATTAACTAATAAATCTACTTTTATTAAAGAACTAAGAACTTCTATTGCTGTTTAATTAATATATGGGACAACTAAGTACATTTTCTGTAAAAATGTTACTAAACTCCGATTTTCAACTGATCAGGATAATAGTTAAAAATTATATAATTAAAATGCGTTTCAGACCAAAATTACCCAAAATTTCATGAAATAAAAGCAAAATGTGTGCTAATAATACTATTTTATAATACATTTAATAAAAACTAGAGACGGCATAAACGTTTTTGTGGAAAATAGCTAAAACTTATTTATTTTAAATAGTCACTCAAAAAAAAAATATATATAAGTTAGTAGAAAAATTAGTAAGATGTCTTGAAAATCAAGTATACTATTTCTTAACCATTTTTTTTGCTGAACTTTATATTTTCAGCTAAAATATTAGTTATACTTATTCAGAACTTAACTTATGTTTTACTAATATTTTACTAATTTATTTTGCTAAACATTTTTTGCTAATAAGCACATTAAAAGTGTGGATGAAAACCAGATTGAAAGATATAAGCAGAATTAAGTATATGCCGCGGCATTTCAAGATGTAGTAGAGACGAGCAAAAAATTACAACTCTTGTAAGACATAAACAAAAATCAACCATGGAAGATTTTTTATATGTTTTTCATATAAATTGTTGATCTAATGAACTCAAATATTGTGTTGATTCCGGCTTGTCAAATAAATTGATTATTAATTAAAATTAAATAAAATAAAATATTTATATTTATTAAAAATAAAATGAGAATTTGTAAACTAAATTATTATTGTGGTAATTTATGGAATGTGGAAAAATTGCAAACAAATATACCTTTATATAGAAAGAGAAGAAAGAGCACACATACATCTTAGGCAATTTTTTATATTTCCTTTCTCTATTTGCAAAGAAGGGTTGTTTATGTTTATGTCACATTATTTATTTGTTTCGTTTCTAGAATTATTTACGGCATTTTGCTTCAGTTCTAATTGTCATCATTTAGACAACCATGGGTGCAAGTAGTTGAAATTAATTTTTGGTTTTGTTATATACATATAATTATTACTTCATGTCGTCAGTGTATGGACATTTTTATATTTTTTAATGTATTGTCAATTTTTTTTTAAAGAATCACAAATTTCTTTTTAGGATTTTCAGCAAATAAATTTACTGAAGTATTTTTATTTTACAAATTTGTTGAGATTTTTCAGCCTACTAACATTGAGCAAAAATTTCATTAATTTTAGCAAGGATTTTTTAATCAACTAAATGTTAGCAATTTTTTTTTGCAAGCACCCTCCTGACTAAAATTTTGCTGACTCAGCTAAATTTTTTGCTGACTTCACTGACTTTTTTTGAGCGTATATATAATTATCCTTTGGGGAGACTTTCAGCGTTTGGTTCTTAACTTTAAGGAAATTAGGTATAAACATAACAAACTCACAAACCGTACACCTTTATATATATTTATGAAACACTAATTGACTTTGTTATTCCTTTTTAAATAGTAAAATAAAAAATAAATGAAATGTGTTTTTTTTTGTTAAATATTACTAACTTTCCATTGGCTTTATATATATGCCGGTTAAACTCTTCTATTTTTTTTAACTTACGAAATTTAGTGACATTAATGTGTAATTATAGTTTTGCAACGCAGTGTATAGGCGAGCCAAAAGGTTGGACCTCTGTGATTATGAAGGCGACACATTACCATACCTCTATACCTAATTAGATTAATATTTCGAAAAAGATTTAGATAATAAATACATTTGGTGTTTTAATTTTGAAACATTGGCTCACTTTTGCACCACAGTGTACGTGTTGTGTTCATTCACACAGATTTATTCACTTATGTATGTATGAATACATTTTTGTGTGTGCGTTTGTGTATTTTGCTTTTAGATTCCTCGGTTTAGTGTACGTTTAATGGGTGTAATTAAGTTTTTTTTTCGCTCTGTTCTTGTTTATATGTATATATTATTTTGAAGGAGGTGTAGGTGTTGTTTTTAATACTCTCTACTACTTTAACTACTGCAACTGAAGTTTAAATTTCATAAAAATATATTTATTGTGCTGTTAAAAACACCATTGCCATGTTGTCGTTCTTATTTTCATTTTGTTTGTTTCTGTTAATGTATTTGAAAGTGTGTATATGAGTGTGTGTGTGTGTATTTGTTAAATCTCCCTTGTTGCACATTTATTTATATTTTTCGACAAGGATGTTGCTAGTTTGTTTGGTTGCCATAGTTATTTTTTTTTTATATTTTGTTTGCCAATTTATGTTTATGTAGTGAGGTAGTGGGTTAATTGATAAGTCACTTTTTAGACTGCACTTCTTTAAGATTCGCAAATTACATGACTTTTTCTTATTTTTTTAAAAGAAATAATTCTCTAAATAATATAGCTCCATAAAAAATTATTTATAAATTACGTTTCCCTGTTAAACGTTAATTTTACTTCCTTTAAGTTGATAATAAAGCCAAATTTCAGTAAAACTGTTCAGTAGAACTTAACGGGGACGAAAAAACTCAAAGTAACTCAAAATAACATTTTTATTTCATACATTATTTACATTATTTTTATTCTTTGCATTGTGTACACTATTTAAATTGTTTACATTATTTACCTACATACTTAATATTGTTTACATTATTTACATTGCATATTTTACTTTCTTTACATTACATTCTTTACATAATTTACACACTACTTGCAATTTTAAAAATTTTAATTTGTTTTCATTACACAGTAAAAAAAATGGCTACGAGCGAGTATATCTTCGACGCGCCGAGGAAGGTTTTATTTGATGTCCTGTAGGATGTCTTGTTTGATTAATTCTGCGACTCCTTGTATTTAAACTCCTTGCTTTTTACGTCTTAGTACTTTGGTACATTCAGTTCTCGCCTGTTTGTCGTCCCCATTCATACGTTAATTACTGAAAGCTTCTCTCTGTATGTTAAACCTATATTTTTGTTTGGTCTTAGACGAAATGTTGTTTGAAGGAATGAATGGCGTTCAAGAAACAGAGTTTTCTTGAACGATAAAAATCGTTTAGTTGGACCCAAAACAGTCTTTTAATAAATAAAAACCGAGCATTTTCTGGAGTATGAAAACGATGCGGAAATGAAACGGTGATCCGAGTTTTGTAAATTAAACAGATTTTTATTGCAGTTCTTTTCTTTCTAAATCAAAATTTTTTTCTCAATTAGTTAGTAAAATTAGCTGCACCTGGAATTAACAGCTGCCTTCTCTTATTCTTATTTTTTTATAAATTTCTAAATAAGAGACATATTGTTTTTGTATGCGCAATATTTGCTCAAACGACACACTTGAAATATTATTATAACAACTGCTTAACTTAAATATGTCTAAAATGCAGTAGTTTTTGTAGGTTGTTAACAAAAACAACTGTCAAGATCATTGAAAGTTTGTTTCCTTAGAAAAACAACTGTCATTACAACCGCATTACTACACACATATTTGTCAGGTAGTTACTGCAGACAATTCTAGTAACAAGAATTCTAAAAAGCCTAATTTACACTAAAAACAAAAAAAAATTGTAATTTTTGACTTATTCGTTTGACTTTATGACGTATGAATTTGAAGTACGGAATTCGACAAGTAAACAAAAATAATTTCAAGTGCAAAACTTAATTAAAACATTATTCTTAATTATCAATTTAATCACTTACATACAAAAAGTTGTTCACAAGTTTGTAAATGACTGAAAAGCGAAAGAGAACGAAAATTTTGTAGTATACTTTCACACGTCGTATGCGAAAATGTTTGTAATTGCATTTTAATTATTAAATAAAAAATAAATCGTATATATTTTGTATGCATCAAAATATGTATGAGTATGTTAGTATATATAATCAACTTAAATGTAAGTCAAGAGGTTTGTAGATAACTTTAAATTTACATAAATTCGTTATTTTTAAATAAATTTCTAGCAAATTAAATTTGACAGTTGACTAATTAATTTTAAATTATTATAAATTATCTTTTTTATTAAAAATTAAAGTTGCACAAACAAGAAGTATGTACAGACATCTGAAAATTAGTGGGGGTAATTAAAAATTTATTAAACCATTTTAAAATCAAAGGAATACCTACTGTTGCATTTTTATTCGTTCATTCGTTCGTTGCCAATGTCACAGTCATTAAAAAATCTTTACAATCTTCTATGGACCTAGTATAAAAGCAAATATACCCACCCCGTAACTAAAAATAACAAACATTGCAATGCACTATGGTTCCAAAGACAACTTTGAATGAACAAACTTTAATTTTCTCACATTCTGTTTTTCTCTTCTTTGTTGTTGCATTCTAATAAAAAACACTTCAAAATAACAGAAAACACTTTTTGTTAATAATCATTTGCCAACAATTTAAGTTGAAGTTTATGAACCAGAAAAAAAAATGTTTGGTAATAAATTTAACTTCAAATAGGACTACAAAAAAGTTATAGAAAATTATAGTAAAAAGATTAATCAAAAAACATTGACACAACTCTAAACATTATTTTCATTTTGTCAAATTTTGCAACTTGCAATTTTTTAAGAAAACTTATTTTTTCAAGACTACATTATCCTTTAAAAATTCCGATTTATTTTAAATTAATAGAGAAATGCTGTAGAACAATATTCCATTATTTGGAGAGTTCGGTTTACTAGATATTATTATAATATTATTTAAAAAAAAACTTCACTTCAAAAATGTGAAAATTTTTTTTTTTTGATAAGTACATTAAAGGGTTAATATTGAAAGCATAAAATGAATACGATTTTGATACAAATCCTATTTCAAACCAAAAAATTATATATTTATTTTATAAATATTTTATTTTGGTAATTTTGGCGAAGAAAAGTGGTCTGCGAAACCATAGTGCAATGCTTTTAAAAGGTTAATTTTAGTAAAATGAAAATTTAAACTCCTCTATACGTGTGATCCTTAAAGCAGCATATAGACATGCCTTTAAAAAATTGCTAAAACGTGCGTATTGTTGTTGCTGTTGTTGTCGTTCCATTGCGTTAGGGTAACTTAAATACAGAAGCTATATCATCATCATAGCCACCACCATCATCATCACTACCAGTAGCATCAACAGTAGCAATAGCAGGAATTGTGATAATGTGTGTGTGTGTGTGTTTTGTTAGTGAGGGTCTGTGCGAGTTTACTTCCGGATTTTGTTTGTATTTCTTGCTAGCAATTGTTGTTTTAAATAAATGTTTGTTTTTCCTCTTTACTGTCACTATACAAAAGGTATATTTATTTAGAGGGTAATACATTGCTATCCATCAATTACGTTCATTTTTTGTTTCAGTTCAGCATTAGCACGCTATTAGCGTATTTAGACAGCGAAACTAATCTAATTGATAAAAATTAGTCCACCTTTTTAATATTACTCGTTTACATGCTTTTTTTGATAGTTAAAAGTCTAACTTGACAGCTAAAAGATTAACTTTTTCAGTTTAAAATACCAAAGTCGCACATAACAGGAACTAGGAAAATGTCGGGGTTAGCAACATTTTTGTCTACAGCGCCAATATTTTTGTGTGGCAGCGTCTTAAAATTAATTTTTACCTGCCTTTATATGTATGTTTTTTAGCGTTGCCAACTGAAATTATATCAAAACATAGAGTTGCCTACAGTATTCATACTACTGAATACAGAATATGTCAACTAAACCATTTTTCCATTTTTTTGCTACTATCTTTAGACGACTCTTGCAATGAATACATAGTCGTCTAAAGATAGTAGCAAAAAAATAGAAAAATGTTTTAGTTGACATATTCTGTATTCAGTAGTATGAATACTGTAGGCAGAGTCGTCTAAAAATAGAAAAAATGGCTTAATCGACTTGTTTAGTGCTTGATTAAGCAGTTAGTCCCATTTTTGGCAGATTACTCAGTAAAATCTAAATAATAGGTTGCAGAACAACTTATACTGTATTTTAACAGGTTCCAATTTCTGTTCTACAACTGGAGTTTTTCCTATTTAAAATAAGTTCTCCACCTCCAAACAAGAACAGGTTGCTTCAGAACCGGCTCTAGAACCAATTATAGAACAGGTTCTGGGACTGTGGAACCTGATATTTTGACTCCCAGGAACCTGTTTCAAACCGGTTCTATGTAACCGGTGGTAAAAAAGCTGTTCTAGAACAAGTTCAGAGAAAATCTGTTCTATAAACGTTTTCTCTATCATATATAATTTATTTGCCATTCTTATCTCAAGCTTTAAAATATTAAGTGTAAATGTTATATTAGTTTTTTGTTTTTTATACATCGAGATTATTTTTATGTTATTTTCAATTTATAACGAGCTTTCAACCTCCGTATATTTACAAAAATAAAGCAAATCAAACATATTAGCTAGGTTGATACTAGTATTTCGATCTGGCTAAAGATCTCATCAGAACCCGAAGTTTTAGAAAAGCTAGAGCCTATATAATAGGCAGAACTTTAACAAAAAACCTATTAATAATCAATGTTGCTCCATTCTTGTCTTCTTAGTAATCAACCACGTGGTTAGGTCTTTTCCTAACAAGCATCATGACGTTACTAAATTTTGAAGACCAAAAATGTTCTATTTATATAAAAAATTTTTAGTGTGTACTCTGGCTCAAGTAATATTTTTTACAGTTATATTAGTTTTTTGTTTTTTTATACATCGAGATTATTTTTATGTTATTTTCAATTTATAACGAGCTTTCAACCTCCGTATATTTACAAAAATAAAGCAAATCAAACATATTAGCTAGGTTGATACTAGTATTTCGATCTGGCTAAAGATCTCATCAGAACCCGAAGTTTTAGAAAAGCTAGAGCCTATATAATAGGCAGAACTTTAACAAAAAACCTATTAATAATCAATGTTGCTCCATTCTTGTCTTCTTAGTAATCAACCACGTGGTTAGGTCTTTTCCTAACAAGCATCATGACGTTACTAAATTTTGAAGACCAAAAATGTTCTATTTATATAAAAAATTTTTAGTGTGTACTCTGGCTCAAGTAATATTTTTTACAGTTATATTAGTTTTTTGTTTTTTTATACATCGAGATTATTTTTATGTTATTTTCAATTTATAACGAGCTTTCAACCTCCGTATATTTACAAAAATAAAGCAAATCAAACATATTAGCTAGGTTGATACTAGTATTTCGATCTGGCTAAAGATCTCATCAGAACCCGAAGTTTTAGAAAAGCTAGAGCCTATATAATAGGCAGAACTTTAACAAAAAACCTATTAATAATCAATGTTGCTCCATTCTTGTCTTCTTAGTAATCAACCACGTGGTTAGGTCTTTTCCTAACAAGCATCATGACGTTACTAAATTTTGAAGACCAAAAATGTTCTATTTATATAAAAAATTTTTAGTGTGTACTCTGGTTTATCAAGCTATGACCATCGATATCAATGTATTAACAAACACATTGTAGTATTTGTTTGAATGCACAAATGTATGTGTGCAAGAGTTGGTATATTTGTGTTAATATGGCATGAAGTCTATATATGACTGACAGCAGTATTGCATTCTCGACTACTGTTTACATTGGCTATTCTGGTCGATTAAGCAGAGAAAGACGATTGGCACAAAATGTTGTCAGAAGTTGTCAGACCGTAGACAACTTTTCTCACTTATTGTTAGAAATTTCGTACAGTGTTTACGAGTGCATACATAAATATGAATGTTTTAAGCAAAAGTGCAATGATACGAGAATTTCCACTGGCATCCACTGTAGTATGGTCAATAGACCCTTCGTAGTTATGACAAGCGCCCTTAATCAGTAACGCTATCGTCCGCCAAATTCTTTAGAATCTTATTGGGTAGGTGCTCTTGTCCAGCGCACACCACATGATAACTTCGACGAAAAGTCAATGCACGTTCCGTCGGATAATACCCTAGTATTTAAGTCCCATTTGCAGCCGTAAATGGCAACAGCTGCCCTCGACACTCTAGTCTGGGTAATTCCCAATTACTTGGGACTTTCGGAAAGTGCCAGCTTAGCCTCCTTTAACCTCGGCAGTCTGAACTCACCAATCCTGTTCCACGTAAAAAGAACGATATCAGTATTTTGCGGCCTACAACTTTCACACCAGTCAAAAAGTACCCTGTGGGAAATGAGCCAGTAATGACGAAGGTAAACTATCACCGTATCAACTGAAATCAAGTTAGAGGTAGTGTTAAAGTAAGAACATTTTAGGATTTATGTGATATGCAACAGGACCAGTGGGAAAATAATTATGACGTGACTGGTGTAGGTGTACGTATCGTAGAACAAATTTTTTGATGGGAAACTAGCCACATATTAAGCGTTCTGTTTTATATATTGTTCTGTTTTAAATAGTGTTGTGTTTCTGAATCAAATAGTTTTGTGCCGTACCACTGCAATTGGTACATGTCGCCGGGCATATGAAAAGTAATTAGCAAGTATCATGTCACTTTTTATTCACCGTCTAACATATTATGTACGCGTTGCTAAATAGACCGTCCGAAACCATAAGCTGAACTTACCCAAAACAGTATGACATAGTACCTGTTCAAAAACCCTTAAAATTCTTGCAGTTTAGGGACTGAATCCTTTGGCACCAATTGCCATGTTTTCATCCACTGCCAAAGGGTTCGAGCCAGCTCAATGACCAGTAACAACTTCAACTTCAACGTTCCTAGTTGCTTCAGTACACTTTGATGTTATTTTATTTTTCTCCAGTTACATGATATCTCTGGTACTAACTTGTCAATGTTTTGTCACCATTACTATAGTCACTTGATTGGTCATTTCACACAAATGAACACTTTTTGGTACACCACAATTTCGAATTCACCAGTTTCGTAATGTGCGTCCCAGTTATATATCACAGAATTGTGACTTTGGACCAATCGACCCTTCATTTCCCACAGGGAAAATAGATTCAGCAAAGAATCCATGAGCTCCGACAGAGTAACCGGATATTTACCCGTTATCACAATCGCCACTTCGCCTGCATAAGCAACTGCCCTGCTAATACTCGTAGCAATGGGGATTATGAACTAAAAATATTTTGTTTATATAAATAGTACAACATTTTAGGTTTGCACTACAAAAATGTTTGTTAATGTTAATGCCCATGGAAAATAAGTACATTTTTAACTGGGGATTATGACCAACCTCATGTTGGTTATAGACCATAATTTACTTTATTCTTTTGACCAAAAATCACATATCTCCTAATCGTATATCGGGATAATATCTGTGAGAGATATGCAGGAGCGGATCCAGAGAAAGGTTTTTAACTTTTTTATTCTCTTTCATATTTTCGTTCCTAAAAATTTAATTTTAATGAAAAAAATGCCTCAATTTCCCTACCTCTACTTCCAATATTAGTTATTCCATAACAAATTTACATTCTTGCGGATCAAAGGAAAGGTTTTGGTGATATTAACTTTTTTATTCTCTTAAATATTTGTTCCTAAAAATTTTATTTTAGGAAAGGAAATGCCACAATTTTGCTACCTCTATCCCCAATATTACTTATTCCACAAAAAATTTTCACGCTTGTTGGCTACAGTTCCTTTTGTTTATATTTACAAAATGAGTTATGGGAAGGAGAACATATTGTCTAGTGTTTGTGGACATTTGAGTTGACTTTCTCTACATTATAGTTATAAGGAATGACATCTGCCGAGAGTTCTTTCCATATAAGAGTGGTTCAAAAAATGACCACGAAAGTATTAATTGCTTGATACAAAAACACAGGCCCAAGGGATAAGTTCACTTATCTCAGCAGAACTGTTCCCATGTAGTGTAAATAGACGCTCCAATAAATTAATACGGCTACATGACCTACTGCCTAATATGAGCACCGAAGTCTTCTCTTGCATATGGTAACGAAGCTCCAAATTAGACTATGACTCCCTTGGCCGTATATGGAGTTGTATTCCATTTTAGGTCGCACATATGTAGTAAAATATTAAGGAGTTTGGAAGATGTGAAGTGCAAAGGTTAAGAAAACCAAGACACTTGCATGCTTCTTTTGATCCCTGAATATCGTGATTTTTCCAGCGGACATCAATTTGTGCATTTAGTCTTGCATGCAATAAATCGACCCTATTCACACGACCCCAATAAATGATTTTCATTTCGCATTGATTGATTGTGTCATTTATAATCTGCCTTTACCCCTCAACCTCTACAAGGTTTAAATTATGATCGAAAAGAAGTCGCTGCACTCAGAATATTCTTACAGTAACTACATGTACACTCAAAAAAATAAGTTAGTAGAAAAGTTAGTAAAACGTCTTGTAAATCAGGTATACTATTTTTTAGCAAAATTTTTTGCTAAAATCGTGTTTTCAGCGAAAATTTTTGTTATACTTATTCAGCACTTAACTGTTTTATACTAATGCTTTACTAATATACTAATGTTTTACTAATTAATTTAGCTAAAAAAAAATTGTGCTGATAAGCACATTAATAGTGTGGACGACAACCAGATTGAAAGATATACGCAGAATGAAGCAGATGTCGCGGCATGCCAAGATTTAGTAGAGAAGAGGAAAATGTTACTAAAAAGTACAACTCTAATAAGACATATAAAAAAATCAACCATGGAAGACTTTTGTATCTCTTTTTCATACAAAAAACAAAATTGAGGATTAAAACAACTTAAATTTTGCGTCGTCACCGGCTTGTGAAAGTAATTGTCTATTAATTAAATAAAAGACAAAATAAAATATTTATTTATTTAAACTTATATATTATATATAACTTATAGATTAATAATAGTGTGGTCAAATTGCAAACAAACATATACAGCAATGTAGACAAAGTAAAGCGAAAGACAAAGACACACATCTTAGGTAGATTTTTATGGTTCCTTTTTCTTATTGCAAAAAAGGGTTGTTTTTTTCGTTTGGTTTGTTTTTGTTTATTTTTCGTTTCGTTTCTATAATTATCTTCGGCAGAAGCGTCCTTTAAACGATAGCATCATTTAGACAACCATTGATTTAAGTAATTGAAAAAAAATTTTTGTTATGTTATATATATTTATTTCTATATATTTTCAGATATCAAATTAATTCATGTCGTCAATGTGGGAAAATGAAAATTTTTATATTTCGTTATTATAGTAAATTATTTTTAAAAGAATCACAACAATATGTTTTATGATTTTCAGCAAATAAATTAACTAAATTACAATTTTTCTACAAATTTTTTGCATTTTTTTCAGTCTACTAAAATTCAGCAAAACAATTTATTAATTTTTAGCAAGGCTTTTTTATTTCTAATCTACTAAGTGTTAGCAAAACTTTTGCTGAATCTACAAATTTTGTTGCTAAAAATCAGCTCGCTGATTTTCAGCAAAAGATTTTGCTGACATAAGCAAATTTTTATGCAAGCATCCTCCTGACTAAAATTTTGCTGACTCAGCAAAATTTTTTGCTGACTTTACAAACTTTTTGTTTTTGAGTGTAGGCCAATCGGGTAGTAAACAGTAGTAGTTGATATGAGAAGATGAAAAACAACTAATTTAGGCTGTCATTTCCAAAAAATAATTAACCAAAAATACTGCACTTCTGTAACAGTTGTTTTGAGTAGATATCTTAGCATTTCAATAAACAACTAACAAAGCAGCAATTTTTCAGTAAGCAGTTAATTTTCGTTAGTTATTTAAAAAAAGAAGATTATGTCGAGTTTTTAAAAATTCTCATTTAGTTTATATTTGTTATTATTGATATGTTCATAGTTTGCAAAACATAATTAGAAAATTTCATTGTATCTGTAATGCATAAAAACGTTATAACTGGAATACCGTTTGGAAATTTGACTTTGTATTTTAAACATGAGGTAAGAAATTAAATTTTTTATTGTAATTAAAAGAAAAAAGTATTTTTTTACTAAAAAATGTTTTTAAAATACCGAAACAATAAATGTTAAAACCAGTAGTTTTCAGAACTTAGGCAGTCGTTTTATGATCTTTGTTTTTATTGTTTTGCGGCTCGTTTTTATGGTTTATGTATTAATTTGAGGTTAGTTGTTTTTGACCGCTTCGATAGTCGTTTTTACTGCCATTGTAGTTGTTTTTGTCAATAGTTAAGAAATAGTACACTCAAAAAAAAGTCAGTAAAGCAAGCAACATTTTTGCTGGGAGGATAATTGCAGAAAATTTGCTAATATCAGCAAAAAAAAATTGTACATTCTGATTGCAAGAATCTTCTCAGAAAAAATTTTGTTCACTTTACAGACTTTTTTTGAGAGTAAATAGGATTGTATGCTTGACCAATAAAGTCGTTTTGAAAGATATGAAGACAATCCTGCTTTTAATTGAAACTCAGAGTGCAATCCCTGAGAAAACTTGATATTAATCGAGAGTAGTCATTACCGATACCAGAGGCAATAAGCTTAGAGAAAAGTGTTTCAGACACGATCATTTGGGTTGGAAATACCTGGAGTAACCACTTTGATTTAAAAAAACTTGTAAATTTACCGAACTTAATGTAGCATAACTTCAGCGAAGCCCTATCTACTCTCGATAATTAGGAAGTTTTCGTTTACTTTAAGGGATATTGTGCAAGCAACTGATGACTATTTGGATAAAGGATTATGCTTTTTACAGTGAACACACTTGTGCCTGTTTACCGTGAACATAACGTTCGCACTATTGATTCTGTTACTCGGGATGAAGAGAAAAATCACGTTTCTGACAGTGCCAAGTATATTAGTGTAATTAGGCAGAGGAAGTAGCTTTTCAAGTACAACGTCCTAAAAAAAGTCAACAACGGTGAAGATTAATCTATATTCCTGTGGGACAGAAATCGGGACCAGCTGGTGATTGAGCCCCAGAATTGTTTGACTAATATTGTATTTCCCTGGCATTGTAACTTGTAAGTCGATCAAATGCCCACTCTGAGAGGGCGACTAATGTTTAGTGGGCTAAAGGGATGTCAAGACAAGACACATCTAGTCGCCACACAATTTCAGGTGGGAGATCTCGGATATGGTGGCGGTCATAACGGGGAAATGTCTCATTGGGAGGCACTCGCAGACGTTGTGAGATTTTTTGGATGCTGATATTTTGCATCTCTCATCTTCGGAGGAAGTTCGTATGGTGGGGTCTGATCGTTAGTGATCTGGTAGTCTCGTGGAACCACAACGGACCTCAGAATATTAGTATGCTGCTAAGTTTCATACTTTATTGCCTATATCATCATATCTTCTAACAAAGTCTGAAGTTATGTTAAAAAAAAATTAATTTTCCAAAATCAGCCGGACGTACAATTTAAAATGTTGATAATTCTAGATATACACAGAGAAATATTTAGGTACTGAAATTCGGATATTACGACTCAAATTCGGTTATTACTAATTACAGACGGATGGCACAAATTGACATTAGTTTTCACAAGTTAGGTTAATTCAACTGAATTCTAGTTGAAACACCCAAAATTATCCGAGCTCTAATCGTTGTACTAACTGAATTTAAAGGTTGTTACCATTAATATAAACTTTTCAATTCGGCTGGCACGTACGTATAACGTTTTACTAGTACGAAGTTGGCTGCAAATGAACTATGTCATAAATTACGACATGAATTAAGTCTACTCGTTTCGTATATTTCTTTAAAAAATGTTTAGTTACCACATAATTTTATTAAAGTATTTGCCAAATTAAAAAAAAAAAACAAATTTAAATTCTCCAGAAAATATAAATATTTTATGTGCAGCACGTTCCAAAATATAACAAACAATAGAAGGTTAATAAAAAAAACGAAAATAACCATAATGTCACCCGCATTATTAATAAACAAATGACAACTTGAAAAACTCACAGCTTGAATTTAAAAAGAAAAAAAAATAACAGACTCTATAAGGAAAACTCAGTGCACATGTGAGAATAGTACAATATGGGTTGCATTTTATCGCTGTTATTGTTTTCTAAAAAGGAACCACTACAGTCAAAAACAGGAAATGGTTTTTCAAAATATAACATGGATAGAAAGAAAAAACAATTGTTGCAGTAAATAAACAAACAAAAATTTTCAGAAAAAAAACTTAAGAAAACACAGGAGTCTCTTTAAATTGCAAGAATCCATGTTAAAATGTACATCATCATATGACCCATTCATTATTGTCACTGCTCCTTGTGAGTTTTCTATGTAACCTATGGTGACATATGTGTTCTTGTTAAATTTTCTCTAATTTTTATTGTATTTGTAGAACTAAATGTAGAATTTCAGAAAATTTGTAACTGAACACAGAGATTAAAAGAGTGAATTCTATTTTGATTGAATTCCCTAAACTTTTTTTTAATAAATCGCAAGGAAATTATTCTTTGCATATTCAGTCGCTGGGGAATTGAATCAATGCATCTCATTCGATTTCATCAACATTGAATTCAATAATTGGGAATTCAAACATTGCGAATTCAATCGTTTAGAATACAATAAATTTTTTATTTAATTGATCAATACCCTGCAAAATATAGTGGAAGTAGTGCTATAAGAACCTCTTTAACTTGACTTACAAAGCATTAGCATACACATGTTTTCATAGAAGTTATTGTTTACAACTGTCAGAAATGTTAAATTAAAGTTATTGTAAATAGCATTTGCGTCACCATATAAATTAAATGGTATCTAAATTAATAACATCCTAAGAAGTGCTTTTTCATAAGTTCATGTATTCTTGAGGTAAGTGGTTAGATTTGCAATCAGAAGGTTGCGAGATCGATTCCGAACTGGGGAGATAATTTATTTTTTTTATTTTTTTTTTAATTCTTATTAATTTTTTAGTATTTTATTTTATTTAATTCAGTTTTTTCTGAGTATTTTAAGATATATAAGTTATTTTAAAACGATCAAATAACTAACATCTTAACTTAATAGCAAAGAAAAAATATACAAAATTATTATAAAGGGTTGACAAATAGTTATTTGATAAAATCTTTTGTTGGCCTTTGCGATGGGACATTTTGTAAAAGTTATTTAAAAATATAAAAAACCTAAAGTTTTATATTTTTTTTGTTATGTTGATAAGAAAATGCAAAAATGTATTTCACTGCTAAAAATTAGTTTATCGATTGTATGTTATCTTTTAAGATCTGACCGATCGGAACATGAATTTTTCATATACTTTTAAGGTGTTCCTTGAAACGTTTAGAACAACTGAAATATATTTTAAGAATAATTTATAATATCTCATTGATACGAAATCACATAATAAAAATGTTTTAAAAAGCCTTATTTTATCTTTTTTATAATATATTGGTGTAGCATATTTTTCTTGTTTCAATAAAAACATATCAATATATTCAACTTAAGTTCGTTTTAAGTTTGTTGTGCTGTATAAGTAACTGTGGTGCAAATGGTAGAGCGGTCTACTTTAATACAGCTGATCGTGATTCAAATTCGTGTGTTCAATATTCGCTGCTACCAAACGATTTTTTTAAATTTTAAAAAAAAAAACATCCCCTTGAGTATGCTGCACATTTTTATTAAATAAAAATGTTAATATATATTTAAAAAAGACCTTCCATGAACTGTGGAAAAATAGCATTCATGCACTTTTAAAAAGCTATTAAAGAAGTTATCACTCCATCCGCCCAATGACACTGCAATGTTAAAATCATAAATGATTTACCTAAGTTAGCACCACATCGGGATCAGTAGATATGGTGTTTTTACTATTTGTTCCTCAGCTCTTATTTTGCTAGGTAGTTTAGAGATTTATTCAGTGATTGTTTTTTCATTCGTTTTAAAAAATTTGGGAATAACATTCGATTTTCCTTATTCGATTTAAAACATTTGGATTTATTATATTTCATTGTGATAGTAAATTATCATAATAACCACACTTAGAATACTATGTAGGTCAAGACCACTGCAAATGTAGTTAAAAGCAAATAAAATTTCACTTAAAGAAAGGATTCAGTAAATGCAACTAACATTGTCATTTGTTTTTTAATTTTCAAAAAATGAACCGCAATTGTAATAAAAATGACAAATATATGTTAGTAAAAAATAAACAAGAAACATTTATTTTTTTAAATAAAAAAAAACGAATGTAAAAATGAATGTAAAATCATAAAACAGTATTTGATGTGGTTTGTTTTTTAAATGAACAACAAGCTTAGTAAGAAATTTAATTTGTTCTATAAATTACTGACATTTACATTAAAAATAAAGAAATTTTACATTAAAAATAAAGAAATTTTTCCTATGCGTCGTATTGCAGAATAAATAAGACATTTAGTCGTTTCAGAATAATTGACGAATTCTAGCATCGATTTGTTAGAGCATATTTCTGCATATATTGCTGTTAATAGCATATTTTTGAATATTTTGATCTTAAGAACATATTGTTAATAAGAAATCTTATTTTTTTTAGCATATTTTTGTAATTTCTAGAACAAACCTGTATTTTAAGAGCATATTTTTTTACTTGTTTTTGATTTTTTTTTTTTTTTTCTTCGAAAAATAAAATTTTTGGAATTTTTTAATTCTATATTTTCTGGGGCTCGCAACATCAATTTCGGATTTTCAATAAATATTTTTATTGTTTTTGAGTTTCCTGTTTTAAGAATATACAGATTTTGCTAAAGGGTCCGCCATCTTACATTTTTTTTTCAACTAGTGCTTATTTCGTGAATGGTAACACTTAGCTCATGTCTGATTTGACAGATAATTAGTTTTATCCTTCCGCTGAACGAATATGGTTGAACAACGCTGGGAAATATTGCGACATTACTTTAAAAATCATGGTAATGTTGCAGCATGTGTGCGAAAATTGCGTACGGATTTTGAAAGAAGAGAAGCACCGTCAGCTCCGTATGTTCGTTATCCTGTGAAAAAAGTGAAAGAAACTGGCATCCTCATCGATAAACCAAAGCGTGAAAAGCCAAAAACACTGCGTACACCCGAGAATACTGCTGCTGTGGAAGAAAGTGTGCGTGAAGCGCCATCAACATCAATTCACCGTCGTTCTCAACAATTGAAAATTTCGGAGACATCATTGAGACGAATTTTGCATAAAGACCTTGGTATGACGCCATACAAAGTCCAATTGGTTATTTGTGGGGTGCCGTCGAAGATAAGTGTTACGCCAACAAGCCAGAGACAATTGACGCTTTAAAGGACAATATTCGTGAAGCCATTGGTGAAATACAGCTGCACACAATCGATAATGTGCTTAAAAATTGAACCGATCGTGTAGGCTACTGCATGGCCAGCCGAGGCAGCCATTTGAATGAAATTATTTACCATTATTAACCAGGAAGGATTGTACTTTCAAATAAAAAAAGAAATTTGAGAAAATATTCAGTAGTTTTTTTTATAGCATTTTCAAAAAAAAAAAGTTATTTGGCGGACCCTTTATAATTAATCATTAATCAAATTTTTTGCTGACAACTAAAATAAATTTTACAAAATTTACTTCGACTTCAATAAACAATAAATTTTAAAATACGAATTTTTAAAGAAAAATCTGTTTAAAGAGCATATTTTTTAAATTTTAGAAGAATATTTTCCAGTTTTTGGGTCGTTTTTTATGGGCATAAAATGGAGTTTTTAGAGCATATTTCTGGTTGCTCTGATATTAACTTTAAATTTGTTTTTTCAATATTGATAAGGAAAAGCAATAGTTTGAATGATGTGACTGTGTTTTGGTTAATTTTATATATTTTCTGTTTAATTATTCTGATGATGAGTTTTAAGTACTTACAATTAAAATTATTGAATAACGATTAAATTTTGTTGGTTGCAATGGAATTTAAACCAATCTATTCTCTGTGTGTGTACAAAGATAGATTGTATTTTTCACAAATGAAAATTTTTACCTGTAAATTTAAATAAATAAATTTAAAACAAAATTATTAAAATCACAGATTAACTTTCATATAACACTACGTATCACAGTTGGAAATTAAGTTTTCTGGTATTTGTAAAAACTGTTAAATTCTCTCTGATAAAAACTCACAACCATGTTTATATCAAAAATTTGGAAATCAAACGTCATTTCCAAATTACTCAAACAAAGTAAACAAAATCGAATGGAGATTGAATTCCCAAAAATTTAAATCGATTGAATTCCTAACGTGATTGAACAAAGCAAATGTCATTCCCAAATTACTCAAAACAGTAAAAAAATCGAATGATGATTGCATTCCCAAAATTTAAATCGAAGTAACTAAATAAAATCGAATGAGACAAATTACGAATTCATTCGATTTGAAAATTCCACCATTCCATAGTAATTCAGAATTGATTCAGAATGATTGAATTCTTTAAAGCTCTGACTGTACATATTTGTGTTCTACCAAACCCCCATTATGAATAACTGTCATTTTAATGTTGTGTATTTGTTTAGATTTCATGTTATTTTCTATTTCACAAATATTTATACTCAAGTACGACATCTACAATGCCATCATAATAAATTACTTATACTCTAACCAAAATATAATAAAAACCCAAAACATACACAGCAAAAAAAAAAAAGAAGGAACAATTGAATCTGCAATTCGGTTGCTTCTACGTCTCCTCCTCAAGTACATAGTTAGTTACGAACGTATGTCTATTATGTTCTTAAAGACCTTCCTTGGAATTGGTAATAAATTTCTTGTTTGTTTCTATTTAATAATCATGAATTTGTGTTTTGCCAACTTCATACTACTCATACTCCAAGTTATGTATGTGTGTGTTAACCACATGTTTATGTTTGTGGTCGTTTTTAAATTATATTTATTGTATGTTGTTATATACATACATATTTTCCCATAACAATAAAATAAAAGTTAAATTATATTTTAAATTGTTATTGTCAATTGTTCTGAGAAAAAGTATGTATTAAAAATTTGTGAAAATCAATAAAACAAAATCACTGTAAAATTTTTAGTACCAATTTGTGTAGAGCAAAAATATTTTTGCTTGAGAAAATACAACAAAAATTCCTTAGAGAAAGAGACCACAATTCTAAGGATGGATCTATCCGATAGAGAAAACTAATAGCGACTGAGCAAATCTCATCGTTTACACATACATTTTCATCTCTATGAGTTTTAAAGCAGAAAAAAAAACAATTAGGTTAGTTTGAAAAAGAGGAATCGAATGCTTTACAAAACCGACTAATGTCCAAAAAGTAAACTCAAAAACTAAAAGTTAGTAAAGTCAGCAAAAAATTTGGTTGAGTCAGCAAAATTTTAGTAAGGAGGGTGCTTGCGAAAAAAATTGCTAATATCAGTAAAATCTTTTGCTGAAAAATTTTAGCAAGAAAATAAGTAGATTCAGCAAAAGTTTTGCTAACACTTAGCGGCATAAAAATTAAAAAACCTTGCTAAAAGTTAATAAAATTTTTGCTGAATATTAGTAGACTGAAAAATACTCAAAAAATTTGTAGAAAAATTATACTTTATTTTTGTGATTCTTTTAAAAATAATTTATAATGTTTTACAAAATATAAAAATGTTCGTATTCCCACATTGACGACATGAATTAATGTAATATCGAAAAAAATATAGAAATAATTATAAATAACACAAAAAACTTACATCAATGGTGGTCTAAATGATGGCATCTTTCTAGAAACGAAACAAATTGAAGTAACAAATATGAAATATACAACCCTTTTTTGCAATAAGAAAAAGGAAACATTATTTTGTCTACCTGTACGTATATTTGTTTGCAATCTGACCACACTACATTAATAGTCACTATAATAATTTAGTTTACAAACGCACATTTAATCTTTATTAAATTTTAAATATTTTATTTTGTCTTTAATTTAATTAATAGACAATTACATTGACAAGTCGGTGATAGCACAAACTTTAAGTTTTGTTAATCAGCAATTTATATGTATACGATACACACTGTTGGAGTTTTTTTTGTTTTATTATGTATGAAAAACAGATACAAAAGTCTTCCATGTTTTATTTTGTTATATGTCTTACAAGAGTTGTATTGTTTAGATGTCGCGGCATGTCAAGATGTAGTAGAGACGAGAAAAATGTCGTCTCTACTACATCTTGACATGCCGCGACATCTACTCCATTACATACTACATCTTGACATGCAGCGACATCTACTCTATTCTGCGTATATCTTTCAATCTGGTTGTCGTTCACACTTTTAATGTGCTTATCAGCACAATTTTTTTAGTAAAACAAATTAGTAAAACATTTGTAAAATGTTAGTAAAATATTAGTTCAAAACAGTTAAGTGCTGAATAAGCATGACGAAAAATTTTGCTGAAAACACAATTTTAACAAAAATTTTGCTGAAAAATAGTTCATTTGATTTATAAGATATTTTACTAACTTTTCTACTAATTTATTTTTTTGAGTGTACAAGTTAAATAAAAATTTATTTTAATTTGGTCTTTTTGCATTTTTGCACATAATATCGGTAATATTTTATTTTACTTAGATTTATTAAGTAATACTTACTAATTTTAACTCAACAAATGTAAAAGTGCTCAGTAATTCCTATATTTTTCAAGTTTTAGCGGGTTTTTATATAATTTAGTTAGTCTTTTTTCACTTTTCTAGCTGAAAAAAAATTAGCTATTTCTAGCGATTTTTTGCTACTTTTCTTGAAAAAAAGTTGGCAACAGTGTATGCAACCCAAAAATTTTTTTTTAATGAAATTTTCATAGATATGATGAAGAGTTTCATAAAAATGTATGTAAATGTTTCATAAATCTTCAGCATTTCATAAAAAGTTTCATAAACCGTGTGAACATATTTTTTTTTGTTTTCTTAGCGTTTGAGATTAAGAATTTCCATTTGAAATTTAAAAATCATGAATAAAATTTAAGATTTTTCATTTAAAATTAAAAAATGAAATTTGTAATTTACATTTTTTATTTAACATTCAGAATCTATTATAACATCACTTGAAAGTCAGAAATTCTGATCAGTTAATATGTTCTAAATTTTGCATTCAATTTTGTGAACATAAATATAATTGAATTTCATATTGAATTCTCAGTTTTGGGATCATAATTAAAATATTACTGTTACCAATAGAGAACACTTATTGTTAATAAATATAATTTTTATAAATTTTAATGGAAATACTTAATCCAATTAATGTTTTTGTATTCAAATGAAAATTCATAACTTAATATTATTTTTTTCTGAATTTTAATAAAAAATTAATATCAATTGATAAAGGGTCCGCCAAATAACTTTTTTTTTTTGAACTCCTGAGCCAATTGGTCTTTGTATGGCGTCATACCAAGGTCTTTATGCAAAATTCGTCTCAATGATGTCTCCGAAATGTTCAATTGTTGAGAACGACGGTGAATTGATGTTGATGGCGCTTCACGCACACTTTCTGCCACAGCAGCAATATTCTCGGGTGTACGCACTGTTTTTGGCTTTTCACGCCTTGGTTTATCGATGAGGATGCCAGTTTCTTTCACTTTTTTCACAAGATAACGAACATACGGACCATATTCGTTCAGCGGAAGGATAAAACTAAATATCTGTCAAATCAGACATGAGCTAAGTGTTACCATTCACGAAATAAGTACTAGGTGAAAAAAAAACGTTAGATGGCGGACCCTTTAAAAAAAATTTATGAATTTGCTTCATCATATTAATAAATCGTCATTTCACGAAAAGATATAAAACTTCTTTATATTTGTGAAACATTTCACAAATATTAAGAAGCCTGTCAGCAATTCGCTCTTTTATGACACAACTTCATCATATTTATGAATTCTTACATTGGACGAAAATCAATGAAGTTTTTCTTCATTTTCTATATTCATTAATATGATGAAGCTTTTTCCTTAAGTGTACCTGCTGTAACATACAAAGTTCCTATGAAATTTAACCTTCAGCCAGTTATCAGCCAGTGTCGACACTTTATCCCTCCTAACAGCGGCTGACCATATTTTGGCGGCTACTGACTGTTAATGCCTCGATCCGCTGCCGCCGGCGTTTTACCTATGCGATCTATGGAGGCTCAACCACATCGTCTCCGCCCTGTACAGTTTGTGTCTTGATTTTAATTTGTTTTTTTTTAGCATCAGTTTTGATATTGATTGATTAAACTATTTTTTTAAAAATAAAGTCAGTGTGTATTTTTAAACTATCGTATATTTTTAATTTGTATTCCAAATTTAACTTTTATGTGTCAAAAACTCACACCCTTATTTCAAAAATTTCTTTTTATAAAATTGTTAAACTACAAAAACAGTAGTTTTATAAATATCTTATGGATTCTAAAAAAAAAAAACTTTTTATTTTTACTATAATCCATAAATGACCTTAATTGTTTGAGTATGTGAATTTACTATCAAGTGTGCTTAAGAGTGTGTGTGTAAGGGTTTGTGTGTATGGGAGTGTGTAAATTTAAAAACATTGTATAAGAGCCCTTCTTCTTAATTTCTATTAATTTGACATGTGAAGATAATCAAATTAAAAGTGTGAACTTTTTTATTTTTTACTTTAACTACTTTGGGCACATATAAAAGGACTTTTCTCTCTATAATATAATTAGTTTAATTTTAATCGGATTATATGGTATTTTCACTTTACTCATGCAAAAAATTCTATTCACTCTAAATACTTATCCAAGGATGATGTTGGGTATTTTATTTTGTTTTTATATATAATTCACAAGTATTAACAATGTAACGTTTAATAATGTGAAGAGACCATAAAATATTTGTTAATTCCATAGTGGTTAATAAGGGTATTTTGAAATTCTTTTTTGGTTTGTTGGGAACAAATGATGAGTATGCATTATGATTATCTTTTGTATTATGTTTGTTTCTTCTTTTTTTTTAGAATTTTCAACACTTAAACGGTTGATTATTGTATAATAAATTAGAAAACATTTAAATTAATTAGTATCACACCCTTAAAATTTTATTTTTTTTATAACCCAGTGTAGAAACGGTAATGACATATCATTACTTTTTAGACTATCAGTAATGACACCAGCTTACTGTCTGCATTACTTTAATACAAAAAGAACACAGAAAACAGTCTCAGTTGTGGCAACCGAATTTGTTGCCAATCGAATTTTGGCTGTAACGACAACTATCATAATGTTAAACTATATTTTAAGTCGTGAAAGTTATATTTTAATATTCAGTTGCCTAACCCAATATTACATTCCAAATAAATTAGTAAAAATAAAATTTAAATTTATTAGCATCCTTACCTTAAAAACCCATTTCTGCAATTTTTTTTAGACTTCTCGTTAAAACAAATTCCTTAAAATATAATTAAAATTTTAAACACAATTTTCAGGATAAATTTAAAAAATATGTTTTTGCCTCTTATCGTGCCATTTTTCCTGTCATTTAAACATTGTTGGGTCATTTTAAACTTGTCCTGTTTATTAAATATGTTCAGTGAAAAAAATCAGATTTTCTTTTAAAAAGAACTACACTCTAAAAAAGTTAGTAAAATCAGCAAAAAATTTTACTGAGTCAGCAAAATTTTAGTCAGAAGGGTGCTTGCAAAAAATTGCTAATGTCAGCAAAATCTTCAGTAGATTCAGCAAAAGTTTTGCTAACACTTAGCGGAATATAAATTAGAAAACCCTAGCTAAAAATTAATAAAATTGTTGCTAAATAATAAAACGAAAAAAAAACTGACCAACTATGACATACACAACCCTTTTTTCCAATACGAAAAACGAACCATAAAAATCTACCTAAGATAAGTGTCTTTGGCTTTCGCTTTTGTCTGTCTACCTGTCTGTATATTTGTTTGCAATTTTACCAAACCAGATTAGTAACCTCTATAAACATTTAGTTTAGAAATACGCATTTAATCTTTTTTAAATTTAAGTATTTTATTTTGTCTTTTATTTAATTAATAGACAATTATTTTCACAAGCCAGTGACAACACAAAATTTAAGTAGTTTAAATCCACAATTTTGTTTTATGTGTGAAAAACAGATACAAAAATCTTCCATGGTTGATTTTTTATATGTCTTACAAGAGTTGTACTTTTTAGTATCATTTTTCTCGTCTCTACTGCATCTTGACAAGCCGCGCAATTTACTCCATTCTGCGTATATCTTTCAATCTGGTTGTAGTCCACACTATTAATGTGCTTATGAGAACAAGTTTTTAGCAAAATAAATTAGTAAAACATTAGTAAAATATTAGTAAAATATTAGTTCAAAACAGTTAGGTCCTGAATAAGTATAACAAAAATTTCTGCTGAAAACATAATTACAGCAAAAAAATTTGCTAAAAAATAGTATAATTGATTTACAAGACATTATACTCACTTTTCTACTAACTAATTTTTTTGAATGTAAGAATCTACCATTTAAAATATGTGAGTTTCAAAGAACGGCTTGTAGAAAAAAAAAATTTATAACCCATTCTAGTCCGGTTTACTTGTTCCGAAGTGGAGCAGGTACTAAGCTTCTGAACCTTTTCCAGTTAGTTACACTTTTACTGGAACATGTTTGAGAATTGTAGTTGTTGTAGAAATCGGATTAATACAGAATTAATTTGTAAATTAATTTACAGTAAATAAAAAGACAATACAATTTTATTTTGTATTCTTCTACTCTTCTAATAAAGATAGAGTTGGAACTGATTCACTTAATGATTCTGAATTTGCGAAAATTTGAACTGTTTTGGGGTTTAAATATTAAAAAAAAAATATTGATAATATATTTAATATTTATTGCCACATGAATAGTTATTGCACTCACATAACAAATTCGGTAGAATCAACAGAATTTCATCCAACCGAATTGATTTGGTTGCTGCAACCTCGTAAATTCGGTTGTCACGACTAAATTTGGTTGTCACAACTAAATTCGGTTTTCCAAATTGGGGGTTGTGACAACCGAATTTACGAGGTTGCAGCAACCGAATCGATTAGGTTGTATGAAATTTTAGAATATTTATGAGAGTGGGCTCATGAAAACACATATTTTTTTATTTTTTTAAGTTTTTTGTAAAACTTGTATATTAGGATGTCCCGAATTCCGCGATTTTTGGAACTCAGCTTAGCGTTAGGTAGCGTAATTAAAAATTAATTACAGAACAAAAATGTTTTTGGATGATAAAATTATTTGGTTCAAACTTTGAAATGCTGTGGTGGACCAAAGTTACTTTACAAAAATTTTAGTAGTCTTCCTTCCTTACATTGCGCAACTTTTGACACAAATTTTGCGAAAAATTTCGATTTTTTTTTTTTTTGGACAAAATACACTTCGATCGCCAACTTCAAACGCTGGTAGGGGATGTAAGATGACCTCCAATTTTTTTTTTATTTTTCCCGTAATTTGCTGATAAACACGAGTCGTTTGAGACCTAACGTGAAAAAGTTCATAATTCCTATTGTATATGATTGAAGATTTGACAACATTGTTTAAATTTCGGATAGTTAAAAAATATATATTTTAACAGAAATGAAAAATGTTATTGTCTTCGTAGTCCAGTGTGGATGTTTGCTGATTGTATAAACCTGACGATAGATCAGTGGGCTAAAGCGCTCTGTCTAACGTGTAGTGCGAGTGCGAGTGCACTAGCAATCAGTTTATCTATACCACGGTCAGTGAACATCGAACAAATAAAAAACATAACAAATATTACATTATTCAAAAAAACAGGGTCACTGACGAAGGTTTAATACCAGAAACTGCGCACTCTGATTCAGAAAATTGAAAATTTACAATGTAGTTATGGTTTTTAGAAAATACACTCATTCTTCTCTAACACGCCTTTCACAATTAATAATAAAATTCAATTGGGAAATCAAAGACCTTAATAAATTGCAGTTTTTAATTTATTTTTAAATGTAACCGTATTTTTAACTACACTCAAAAAAAAAGTTTGTAAAGTCAGCAAAAATTTTGCTGAGTCAGCAAAATTTTAGTCAGGAGGGTGCTTGCAAAAAAATTGCTAATGTCAGCAAAATCTTTTGCTGAAAATCAGCGAGCTGATTTTTAGCAACAAAATTGGTAGATTCAGCAAAAGTTTTGCTAACACTTAGTGGATTAGAAATAAAAAAGCCTTGCTAAAAATTAATAAATTTTTTTGCTGAATTTTAGTAGACTGAAAAAAACTCAAAAAATTTGTAGAAAAATTGTAATTTAGTTAATTTATTTGTTGAGAATCATAAAACATATTTTTGTGGTTCTTTTAAAAATAATTTACAATAATTACGAAATATAAAAATTTTCATTTTCCCACATTGACGACATGAATTAATTTACTATCTGAAAATATATAGAAATAAATATATATAACATAACAAAAATTTTCTTTCAACTACTTACATCAATGGTTGTCTAAATGATGCTTTCTTTTAAAGGACGCAACTGCCGAAGATAATTATAGAAACGAAACGAAAAATAAACAAAAACAAACGAAACGAAAAAAAAAACAACCCTTTTTTTGCAATAAGAAAAAGGACCATACTAAGATATGTGTCTTTGTCTTTCGCTTTACTCTGTCTACATGTCTGTTTGCAATTTGACCACACTAGATTATAAATCTATAAACATTTATTATAGAAATATATATTAAATTTAAATATTTTCTTTTGTCTTTTATTTAATTAAAAGACAATTATTTTCACAAGCCGGTGACAACGCAAAATTTAAGTTGTTTTAATCCTCAATTTTGTTTTATGTATGAACAACAGATACAAAAGTCTTCCATGGTTGATTTTTTTATATGTCTTATTAGAGTTGTACTTTTTAGTATCATTTTCCTCTTCTCTACTACATCTTGACATGCCGCGACATCTGCTTCATTCTGCGTATATCTTTCAATCTGGTTGTAGTCCACACTATTAATGTGCTTATCAGCACAATTTTTTTTTAGCAAAATTAATTAGCAAAACATTAGTATAATATTAGTAAAGCATTAGTATAAAACAGTTAAGTGCTGAATAAGTATAACTAAAATTTTAGCTGAAAACACGATTTTAGCAAAAAATTTGCTAAAAAGTAGTATACCTGATTTACAGGACGGTTTAATAACTTTTCTACTAACTTATTTTTTTGAGTGTATGGAGCAGCCGAATAAAATTTAAGAAATAATTCTGCAAACTTCCAGAACGAAAAGAACAAAAATACTCAAAATCTCTTTTTTAAAGCTGAATATAAAGTAGAATATATGTATATGACAGTTATATACACTTTAACCCACACTCAATTGAAAGATTTGCCCAGCGGCAAATCCAACTAATGAATGTGAATAAAGCGCATCATAATGTGATAATTACTTGTGAAAAAGAGATAGCAATAGGATTAAAAAGAGGAAGCATTCTAGTTGAAAAATAAATTGTTCATAGATATTAGTTAAATCTGTCTCTTCTGATAAAAACAATGCATTATAAATACTGTGATTAACAAAACTCCACTTAGCCAAACTCATCGCTGTGTCGACAGCTGCTCAATTCGCTAAGAGGTGATGATATAAGTCATAGCCTGTTGTATGGCTGTGGGTTTGAAACTCACTACGACACAAAAGTAAAAAGTTTTTCATATAGTGCAACTTAACAATTTAAAATACTTTGTTCAATTGACACATAACTACTTATAAGTCCTTGGAGGGGACGAAAGTTCTGCAGTCGGGCATATCCATTGTGTCCGCTAAATTTTTCAATAAAAATGTTTTCTTCTTCTAAAAAACTTAAAAAAAAATAAAGGACTTCTATTCACATCATTGACATCATTTATTATTTTCTTGATTGCAAATTTCTTATCTGGATCTTTATTAATTCTAGGTTTACAAATGTGTTTTTTTTTCGAAAAATTGTCTATTTAATTTTTTAAAGATGATAAAATTTTGTTATCTAGAGAGTTATATGATATTTTCCATGACGTTTCTTCTTTCCTGCCATTTTTTAGTCAAAGAAAATTGACAAGTTTTTGGCAAGAAATGCATAAAAAATATTTAACCGGCTAATCGACCTATTTTAACCGATTAATCGGGTCGAATAATCATTTGAGTTTCAAATTATTTGTTTCGACATTAACCGAAATAGAAGCGATTAAACAAGATATCGGTTAATCGATTAACCGAATTGGAAACACAACTATTGCCTCAACTATTCCTTTGAAAACCAAAAACTTATTGATGCGTTTTAACAAAAATTTCCTACAAAATTGTCACAAACTTTTTTGCTACTAACATCATACGTATGTTTTCATTATAATTTATTTTAAAATAATTCAAAGATTCAAACAACAAACATATTGTTATTGTTTTTTTAATATAATTTTCCTTATCAAAATCTAATAGATTTATAGTAGACAAAGTTTATTTTTCCAATTAAAAACGCATCACCTTAAACGAGACAAAATTCCATATACAGAGAGAGAGAGAGGGAGCAGGAGAAGAAGTCGACAAAATAAACAAACAAAATGACAGAAAAAAAGACAACCAGACGGACAGACTTGACAGATATTGAAACTTTAAACCAACACTTAAATTATTCTACCACATCTACAGCAACACTCAAAAAAGTTTTACAGTTATTATAAGGCAGTTGCTTTTGTGCAGTAATAATCCGTGGTAGTTGTTTTTTACTGTAATTGCAGTTGTTAAAAAACCGTAATACAAAACACATCTTATGACAGTTATTAAAAAAAACACGGTAGAATATTACTGTACTTTTTAACAGTTGTTTGAAACATTTATTTTGGACTTTTAGTAAAGAACTACCAAAACTGTAATTTTGCAGTTTTAAAATTAACTATTAATTTTTGTTAGTTATTTAAAAATAAAAGTTTATGTCGAGTTTTTAAAAATTCTCGTTTAGTTTATAATTATTTTTATTGATATGTTTGTTTATAGTCAATAATTATCAGTTGTTTTTACGACATTGTTAATTGTTTTTACTACATTTGTTAGTTGTTTTTAAACAGTTAACGGTGATTACCGTTGATGCCTATTTAACTGAATTTACAGTTGTTTTAACTGTCATTTTCAGTAGATTCTACTGTTAAACTTTTTTGAGTGTATATGCGGATGGATGGTTGGTTGGATTGTTGGTATGAATTTTGATGAGGAGAATGATGTTGTTGCTTTTGCTGATGATGATAATGCCATAAGGCTTCTAAACTAAACATGGTGCCAAAGAAATTTACACTTCAATGGTCATCATGGCAAAAACAGCATTGAAGAATATACGTATGAATATTTACACACACACACACAGAAACACACACACACATGTGAGTTTGAACCAGAAAAAACTTTAGGCCAAAATGAAAAGACTAAAATTCCTTTACACATTGACATTAAGTTAGTAGTCTCTGTATATTCCTTTATAGGAAAACAAATGATGTGCTCATATGATGGAAAGAAAGTTTTGTATTTTTTCAAACCATCTATCCATCCATCCATCTATAGTAGTTATTCTAAAGCTAACCAAATATTACAACAATAAAAATGGATTCATGAACGAATTGGAACAGAGATAAAAGGAATGAACTCTTTTCTGATTGAATTATAACATCATACGAAATGGAATTTGTGTCAAGGCTGTATTTTTAAAATGTTTAATTTTTAATTAAATTACTACCCATATAAAAATCGACATATATGGATCTATACATGGATGTATAAATCTCCACACATGCCTCCATATACCTCCATACATGTGCATTAACGAAATTTGAGGTAATATTTACATTAGGTTTTCAAAAAAAAAAAGACTGGGGAGCGCCACAAGGCTGCCCCTATTCCAATAGTGCTCAGTCCAAATTTCAATCAAATCGGTCAATATCTAGAGGTCGCTATAAATAAACGATTTTTCAGGGTTATTCCGAAATTTAACAGATATTCAAATTTTATATGAATATATAAAGGTTTTTTCATAGACTTATATATTAAATACAACTTTTAAGTATTTTGGCCTCCTAAACATAAATCTGAAGTCAAAACATCTAAATTAAACAAGCCTCCCGAAATATAGACCTAGGATATTTCCATAAAACTTTGGTCTATTTTCCATATATATAAGTATGCAATTATATATTAAATTTGTGCTTTAGGCATTTTATACAATATAGTTAACAGAATTAGCAGGAATTTCCCAGAGTAAAACCGGTAAAAGGTACACTTAGAAAACTATATAGGTAAAGACCACTGCATATGTATTTAAAAACAAATGAAATTTCACTTAAAGTAAGAACGGCTTACATTTCAGTAAATTCAACTAACATTGTCAGTTGTTTACTGTTCAAAAAATGAACCACAATTGTAGTAAAAATTAAGCACATATGCAGTGAAAAATTAACAAACTTTTATTTGTTTTATTTTGTAAATAAAAAAACTGCTGTATAAAATGAATGTAAAACCATAATACAGTAATTTGATGTGGTTTGTTTTTTTAAATTAGGTACAATTGTAGTCAAAACTTCTATAAATTACCTTTTTTACTTAAAAATAAATATACTGTATTACAACTCAAACAACTACAAATATTTACAGAAGAAGTTCCCTGAGTATAGTAATGACCATTGCTTTTAAAATACATTACATTAAAACATAAAATAATGTATAAGTTATTACTACTTTAGGAATAGGGGAAGTGACGCTTTCGGTAAAACCCAAAACATTAACATGCTTATACTGCACAGTAGTATAATATAAATAGGCTATATCCGGGAAAGATCCCGAGGATTCCATTTTTTTAAAAGTGGCCACAGAGACGATTTATTTATTTTTTACTTTTAATATAAATTTACATACTCCGATATAATAAAATTGCAATAAATTATAAATAATTTGATCATATTTGATAGACCCATTTTTCCGAACAAATTATATGATATTATTTAGATCCCATGAGATACCATAAGATCAGCTTATGTATGCAATTTTTCGGATCAGATGAGATGAGATGCTTAGTTATATATGATACTATATATAATTATATATGATTATATCGGAACTTCTTTCGTTGGGATACTAAACGTTAAAAAAAATTGAAAATAAAACTTTGAACTTAAATTCCTCAATAAGTACTCAATCAATTTTAGTGAAATCAAAACTGGAGAAAATTTTAAGAAATAATCTGTCCTCTTTAAAATATGTTTTACAATTAAATTTTAAAAAATTAAAACCAAAAGTTTATTTTTCGATCTTTTATCATAAACTATGATGTGAGCAAGATTATTCAAGTTCAAGATCATTTGTTTTTTGTTAAACAAAAAACCGTATTTATTAATTAAAAAATTTCTTCATTAGCGAATTTAATGCAGACTTTATCTACTGACAGGTCCTTACATGTTTCATTTCGCGTCACCGAAAATCTTCAGGGGGGCAATGTCGAATTGGTAGAAGATTTACCCAAATTATAATTTTTGAAGGAAAAATATCAACGCTTTACCCGTATTGTTGCATTTACCCGAGGAGAAGAAAAAAAACTAAATTGGAAGAATTGAACTAATTCAAATCAAAAATAAAACATTTTAAACTAATAAAATTTGCTACATATATATAACTCAGTTCAAAAGTTACAGAGTTTTGGCCAACGAAAAATGAATGTTATATATAACCTAATCCTACCCTATAATTAAATCTAGCAGTTTTTCTACAATATTTCACCAAGTCAGGCGGTGGTCCCTTGTTATCGTCATGGGGGAAATATTCCGATGACACAATGAAGAGCTTCCCATTTCATCTATTCTAAGAGTCTAAGAGTCCTTACCTCAAAATCGCCTAAACATAAAACAATTTATATTTTTTCTTGCCTAATCCAGGCTCTTGGTTTATTTATATTATTTACAAAAAATAAATTAAATGATCATCATCTAGGCCCGCGTATATAAGGAGTGAGATCGGAAAAAAACCCGACATACATTTTCACTTGCAACTGCTTTTGTATAGGACACTAAACACTTTCTCTTACCAAGTTATCTTCAAGAAGGTTGTCAGATTATGTCAGATTATGTATTTAGCCGATCGGCTCATTATTTCGCTTACAAATGGCATTCGAATAAAAAGTGAGTAATAGAGATTTTGTTTTGGCATCTTCAGTATCCTAATTGCTAGGATCAGACCATTTCCAAAAAAAAGTAACAGTATCGGGAACTTGTTTTGTTGCCTTTATTGGATTTTATATTCCGAATCTTTAGGTTGAATTTTATTGCAAACAGAAATAACAACATTAAAGGATTGAGTAGACAAAAAAAAAAAAAAAAAAAAAAAATAAGAAAAACCTGCCTCTGTTCTTGGTTCACCTTGTCGATTTAAAGAATAAATTGTAGAGGCAAAGTAAATTCTTTGTAAAAATAAATTCTTTTAAATCTCTGTTCATACAATATGGTCTTTTGAACATTTATTGCATTTATTGGCTTTTTCCTACATGTATAGAAGAATGAAGACCTTTTTTGAAAACTTTTTAAACTTGCAGTAATATGATTTTGAAATACAAAACACAGATTTGTATGCACAAACGATATTAAAGCAACATTGGGCCAAATAATATATGCCGAGAACCCATTATGGTGATATCACTTGAAGTAACAGTCCACTAAGGGCCAGACAAGCCCTTTTTTTTTAGTGACACATTTGAGCTGTTTCAGTAAATGTAAAAAAGTTTGTTTTTTTGCAAAAATAAATCTGAGTAATGAGCAATTATTTATGAAAAATATTCGATCAATTCCGTTTTTGTATCATTAACATTTTTGCGGTTTTGTACTGTAATTGCTATTATTTTTTTGATAGACATAATTTCAATAATTAATAGCAATTTTTAATTTCATGTGCCAGTAAATAGATTGGAATGTTATCTTTCAAATTAATTTGCCCACATTTGGCGCTTCTAGAGACTTTTAAAATAACGACTATTAAAAAAAGGATCAAAATTAGTTTGCTCTATTTTTTTTAAATATCGTAACTATTGCATAATTTGTAGAGAATTCACGAAAATTCGATCACTATTCGGTATTTAAGCTTTTCGACAGAATGATTCGGCTATGTTTCGGTATATAACACTGCCCAGTCAGAAACTGCCAGTGGTACGAAAAATCCAGCACACAAACCACTGGCTAACCGAGGAATTGTAAATAAATTACTGCCAGAACACTTGTTTGAGACGCTTTATCAGCGTTTCCAAAAAGGTTATTGCCAGTATTTGATTTACAATAATTTTAATGATGTAAAAAAAAACATTGGCAAAGAATTGGCAGAGATTCCCCGTGCTATCCAGTTAGAAATTGCCCACGGCTCAAAAGTGTAATCACCGATAGAGCATTTATTTTATAAAAATGATGATGCATTTGTTAACAAATTTTGCAGTCAGATGGTTCCGAGTTCAATCCCGGTGTCAGGCATAATTTTCTTTGTGATTTCTTTATACTTTTGAATATTTTGCTTATATAAAATAGAGTTTTTTGTTATTCTTTAAATACCATTATTTTGTTGTTTTCCCAGAGATTGCAAGTTGTTTCCAGCAAACCTTATGCTAGTGCTGACATATTTGAGCAGCTAACAGTTACCCATCAGTTATCATTCCCTTAAGTTTTAAACTAACAAGTATTATGTGTCTCGTTAGGTCAGTGGTTAGAGTTGTCGGCTACCAATTTGGCGGCCAGGGTTTGAATCCAAGCGGAACCAAAAAAATAATTAATGAACTTTTTAAATTATATTTTTAAAAATCTATTTTTAGACTACCTATTTTGAATATTTGGTTTTCCCTGCAACTTTTTGGGGTTGCAGAAGCACTTTTTGCCAGCACTTGCTTGTACACTTTGTTAAAGTACCTTGCCAGCGGTGGTCCGTTTGTCTTTTGCTGACTGGGTGTGTTCAAATAAGTGATTTTTTATCAGAGATGTCATTAATATTTGGACACTATTCGGTATTCCAGATGTTTTAGCTATTCGGCCGAATATTAGTTCAATCCCGCCGAATTATTTGTATTATTAAAATCAGAGAATTTTCAATCAAATAATTGGAAAATTTTTACATATTATTTTTTGAAAATATTTCGTGTATCGATAAATGGTTGAATATTTCTGAAAATGAAGCACCATAATCGAAAATATTTTAATTGTAGTCAAAAGTGACACAATTAACAAAGAAGTATCACAAACATGAGGTTATTTTCTCAATTTTCAGCACATTTTACTATTCAGGCAGAGTAGTTGGTTTGAACCGAGTACCGACTAGTAGGCATTCGGTAAATTGCTAAAGAATTATCAATAATTTTTAAACAAAACGCAAAACTTCAAAATTTGGCAAGATTTTGTTATATTTATTAAGAACATTCGAAAAATTTCGTGATATCTCTAATAACATGGCTAAAAGTTTTTCGAATATTCGTGTCATCTCTAATTATTACCTTTAAGAAAATATTAAGAAGGCTATGATAATTTAATTTCTGTTTGACAAGTTGTCTTTTAACTTGTAAAAAAAAAAATGTAACCATTTTGGTGACTTTGGTAAAACTAACAGTTTTTGCTGCCATATTGTAGCCGCCATTTTGAATTCTAAAATTTATATTACCGTTTTTGAAACAATCGACCTAGAAAACGCCAAAGCGTGTGTATACACCCAATTAATTAGTCCGCTCAGTCGAAAGCAAGTTCGATATCTTTATTTTGTCCGCCATTTCGAATTTTCAAAAACCAACTGCAAAACTGAAATCAATGACAATATTAAACCAACATTTTAGTGTAATCGCACTAAAATTGAATTTTTTGTCGCCATATTAAATCCGCCATTTTTAATTTTACAATTTTTTTTTTAATATTTTATATAAACGACCGGCCATAAAAATGCTCCCTTGCCTATCATTCAAAAATGTTGACCACATTTGTTGCTTTGCATGTGAAACAACATGTTTTCATTAACTTTCGTGGCTTTATTTTGCCCGCCATTTTGAATCTTCAAAAACCAACTGCAAAACTGAAATCAGTGACCTTAAGACCATATTAACACAACATTTTAGTGTAATCGCACTAAAATTTAATTTTTTTTTGCCGCCATATTGAATTCGCTATTTTGAACTTTTGATATCATTTTTGAAATCATCGGCACCGAAAACCGCATGATGCATAATTTGAGCGAAAGACTTTAGGCCAACAAATTTAAGTTCTGGCCCTATGTGCATTCATTGTAGCCTAAAGCTTAAAGGTATAAAGAACAACAGAAGCATCCAGCAGTTACATCATCACAGGAAAGTAAAATGAACATTTAGAGCTTAACATGGCAAATGGCAAAATATGTTCAACATATTGCATTCGAAGCCAAAACAACATTTGGTAGATGAAACGTGCAGAAGAAGAAAAAGAAGAAGCGACAAAGCCTAACAAGAGGAAGATTATAGTAATAGTTACCAACTATCCAAAACAACACAAAACTATGGGTAACAACATCATGATGCATGATGCATAATGATTGTTATGATGTGGAAGGAAAAGCTTACCTATCACATACAATCGTTTAAACATATGGATATGTAAGACCACATTCTATACATACGCATACATATACATATATGTACATATATGATCTTACATGTTAGTTTGATTTTGCTTGTTGGTTTCAGAATAAACCATTGCAGTTAAGAAAACAACACTGTTCCAGCAATAACTAACAGATGAACAACTACAGCAAGAACATAAAGGCTTCAATGAGTATGTGACCATATTGAATATGTACCTTTATGCGTTTATATTTAGGTGAAGTAGTACACTGTGAAAAAAAATCTGTTATAGTAACCGAAAATTCTACTATCAAGAGATGTATCCCGACTCAGACCACCAAATCCCCAATAAAACTTGGATATGTGGGGCACAAAAGTAAGAAATATGCGCTAAGAATCGTACTTGCCCAATTGAATTATTAGGGGGTAAAAATAGGTTGTTTGTCTTCAATGGATAGATCTTAAAAATACCTTTCATTTGATACCCAATTTGCATATATGTTTTGAAACTAACATGAATACAACGTAAAAGACGTACGGAACTTTTTTATGAGTATAGTTTTATTTCTTTTCTGAGCATGTGAATGGACAAACTTTTATCCTGTTGGCTCTATCTCGCTTGGTTTTCGAGACATGTGCGATTTATGAAATTGAATTTTAAACAAAAAAAAAAAAAAAAAAATCCGGGGATCTAAGGTTTCATCAAGGTTATTTTTTAGTCATGGATAGTAACCGATTCGATGATTTTATTGATAAGGATAACGCTATTTGCTTTTATTTCGGAAACTACAGTTTAGGCATAACGGTTTTCCAGTTATTTAGGTAGCGGCATTTTGAGGGTAACGTTATTTTAAGTATTTCGGTATCGGTATTTTAAGGATAACGATTATAGCACTCGACTACCCAGTAAAATGACACATTACCAAATAATAGGTAAAGTAATGTATTGACATAGGGCTCCACGCATTACATTACACCTTACTTTACTGATGAAGTTTACAGGCGATGAGCCTAAAGGTAATGGGTGAAATCATTACCTTGTAGGGGATAAAGTAACTGGTTACTTATATGGTTACATGTTTTGAATAAGTAATGTTTCTATAAATAGATTTTCATAAAAAAGAAATTTATAAAAAAAATTATTACCTATATTTTTTAAATTAAATAAATAACATGTTCACGCTGAGATTCGAACCTGGGGTCTCTGGTTGTTAGCAATTAGTTATGCGAGAACTCTACCAACTGATTTTTTTTTATTTTATTAATTAATAATCATATAATTACAAATTATATGCTATTACCCTAACCGAGCACTAGCTACTATGGCCTTCGGCGCGTTGTAGCGAAAACAGACCAGTGCCTCTGGTGGGAATCGAACCCACGAAACCCGCACTGATAAGCCAGCACGCTACCAACTTGCCTACCGGGGCGCACCATAAAAGTATAAAATTTCTTTGTTTTTGGGATATCATCACTTTTTAAAATGTTTTGGCATCAATAAAAATAATTTCGGTATTATTTTTTTAAATTCCAAATCCTTTCATTGACGCACTGCGGCCAGAAACGTTGATTTTAGGGCCCTTTTGCTGCAGAGCAAAAAGAGCTGTATTTATATGAAATTTTAATTTACCTTTCGATTCTACACCTAATACTAACAGAAAAAAAACATGTTTCCTTGTTTTTATTTGTATTAAATAGATAGGTCGAATCCAACTGAGCTATCGATACATATATTATTTGGTTGCTTAAAATGTAAATGAATTGTTGAGCGTAGTGTTTTTTATTCGTGATATCAAAAATATACAGCTTACCCTCATGCTCACAAAAAAACACAAAGTAATGTGTCTATAAATAGATATCCAAAAATATATTTTAATAATTACTTTACGTTTGCAATTCATGCACTATGTAATTGATGATCGGTAATTCATTATTATATGTTTCGAAGTATTGTAAAAGGTAATGAGGTAATCCAAGAGTGTTCAGTTATCGGTAACTAATTACTTAATGTTGCGAGATAATTCTGCAGGTAAGGAGTATGCATTACAAATTAAGGCATTATGTAACCCATTATCGGTAGCTCATTAAGTTTTGTTGGGAAATAATAATACAGGTAAAGAGTGCACATTGCAAGGTAATGCATTACTTTATCGCACCCATTACCAAAGTTTTCTTGGGTATATCATTAAACCCATCATGACCTAATTCAAATGACTGGCTATTATTTGTTCTGATTTCGACTTAAATTGATAAAAAGGATATTTTAAGGGTATCGCTATTTCAGTTATATCGGTAACCGTTTTTTACGGATAACATTATTTAAATTTTTCGGTAACGGTGTTTTAGGGCTAACGATAGTCAATCGAAAGGATTTTGAATCGATAACAGTATTCTAGCGGTGTTGACTACCATCCCTAATTTTAATAGAAATGGTCGAAATTGCGTGCTTAAAACAAGCAAAATATGCGTTTAAAATATGCACTTGAATCGATATAAAGTGTGTGCCCAAATAAAGGTTAACACACAAAAAATTACGTCAATAGACACTGAGTAAACCGATATTTTAAATTAAAACATTTTATTGATTCAAATTTTATACAGATTTATATTCTGTATCATCTTATATAAAAGTTAAGCGTTTAATATTTATTTTTTAAAATTTTTCTGACATGCCTTCCATAAGCAATTTCTATTGCTTTCTATCGAATGTTGGTGATATATTTGAGAACCCTTTTTTTGGATAAGTTCGATAAGTTTTTTAATTTCTATTATTCCGGGACATCTCTAAGACTATCCGCAACATAGGAAGCTGTGAGAAATCTGCAAATACATAGCTTTTTTCATCCATAATACAACATTCCAATTTTTGACAAAAATCTTTTTAGTAGTTTTGCTCGTTTTTCGGCTTCAGTATTGTTCTTTGCATTCCTACGAGTACTAATTGTTGGTACCGTGAGAGTGGAGAGGGAATAATAAGTTTAGATTATAAAGTGGACAGGGAATAATAAGTTTGAGTTGATATTAGACACTACCAAAAATACTTGCTCTTCAACTTTTGGAATTGAAATTCAGAAAATTTCAATAGGAATTCAAAAAATATCAACTGAAATTCGAAAACTCCATTAGAAATTTAGAAAACATCAATTGAAACTCAGAATTTCTATTTAAAATTCACAAAAAATTAAATAAAACTTAGATTTTAAATTTAAATTCAGAAAATATTATTTGAAATTTAGAGAATATAATTTAAAATTCAGAACATATCAATTGAATTTTAGAAAAGGTGAAATGAAATTAGGAAGACATCATTCAGAAAACATCAATTTATATTCGGAATACAGCAATTGATAATTTTAAGTCCATATTTGCACGACGGCTCAGCCGCCAACCACTCCAAGCCAATACGGTCGTCTGCGACTTCGGCTTTTTAAAAAAAACCCCTTGGCGGTAGAAGATAACCGGCGTCTTTTAATTTTTGCACAGAACCACTTTCTGCGATAAAACTGCATGAAAAAAATTTAGATAAAATTTGGCACATAGACGAACAAAATTGAAATTTTTTAAAATCTTTTCATATTCAGACCTACCCAGCAAAACTTTGGTAATGGGTGCGATAAAGTAATGCATTACCTTGTAATGTGTACTCCTTACCTGTATCATGACTTTCCAACAGGAGGTAATGAGTTACCGATAATTGAACACTCATGGATTACCTTGTAATGAGACCTCATTAAATTTTACATTACTTCAAAACATAAAAAAATGACTTACCGATCATCAATTACATAATGCATGAATTATAAACGTAAAGTAATTATTAATATATATTTTTGAAAATCTATTTATAGACACATTACATTGTGATTTTTTGTAAGCATAATGGTAAGGTGTATATTATTGATATCACGAACGAAAACACGAAGCACAACAACTCATCTACATGTTAAGCAATAAAATATTGTATGTATCGATAGCTCAGTTGATAGAGTTTTCGCCTAACTAATTGTTAAATACCCGAGACTTGAGGTTCGAATCCCATCATGACCAAATTATTTATTTAATAAAAAAAAGTTATTTATTTAATTAAAAAAAAATATCTGTAAAAAAAATTTTTATGCATTTTTTTTTTATGAAAATCTATTTATAGACACATTACTTTTTCCCACCATGTAACCATATATGTAACCAGTTACTTTACCCCCTACAAGGTAATAAGTTACTTTGAGGCTCATCGCCTGTAAAATTCATCAATGAAGTAACGTGTAAAGTAATGCATGAAGCCCTATGGCGATACATTACTTTACCCATGATTTGGTAATGTGTGGTTTTGCTGGGTACCTCCCATAGAAAGGAGCTATATTAAATGGGTTAAAACCAGAGATTTCAGGCAATACCGCTGAAATACTATTTATTTAACATACATTTCATTTAATTTTTAGGAATTTTTAAAAATGTTATACTTTTTCCAACTTAATTTGGTTTCACAGGATCTATACAGTTGCTAAAGCCTTATTCAAAATTCGATTATAAGCTGTAAGAAAGTATTTGTAAAATATCTCTAGCCTCTGGCCACATTATTGCTGTTTGTTAGTCCTAGTTGCAGGTGCTTTATGTCATTACAACATTCACAATGCGTATGTACATGAATTGCTTTGGTTCAATTTAATTTTAAGAGCTTGATCCTGGTCGTTTGAACGAGAATGAACAAAAAAAAAAAACAAAAACATCTTTAATATGCAGTTGTAGTAACAAACCATATTCTGGCATTAAGTATTTTAATATTAAAATACGATCCCAGCAAAAACTTTCATTCCGAATAGCCGCCTCAGAAGGTAGCCCAAACTAACCATAAATTGGAAGAAGTACACGATGTACTTTCTTAACCGAGCATGAATTTTGATAATAAAATTTAATAATCTACAAGCGTTGTTCGTTTGTAAGTCGATTCATGGTTTAATTATAGACCAAATTGAGCATGTTTAACAGTAACATGTTACACGAAAACAGCTGAGCTGCCAAAAACAGTGTTGCCAAAAAGAAAGTTGCTAAAAAATCACCCTTTAAAATATAATAAAATTTTTAAAAAAAGATATTGAATGGTTGTAATATTGGCAAAAACAATACTGGCATACACTTTTGCGGGTGGTACTGGCAAAAGACATACTTTGCTAACAAAATAGTATATTTATAGCACAATATTAGTTGTATCCTTGGTAATTCCTAAAACGATGGGCTTTACAAAAATAACAGTGGTTTGCCAGTACTATTTTTTTTTTTGTACGGTTGGGAATATCTACCTTGCTACTTACAAAAACGACCTGCTCGAACAAAAATAATGGGTATTGATGCCGATTTATTGTCAGTTGGACCAAATTCTACTGCTTAGTATTTAGATACTGGTAATGAGAACCCATTACTTAGATTTTGCTGGGATAATGTACAAGTTGTTCGTTTGTTTGCTAAAATATTCAATGTATTGTTGTAGTAGCTACAATGAGGTTTAAAGTGTTGATGTTGTCGTTATTTTGTTGCAGCAGCAACAACTATTATTGTTGTTGCTACTAATGCTATTGTTTATATTAAAGTTGTTGCAGTTCGCATGTACGCTTTTATGGAAATTAGTTTCCCGTATTAAGTTATTTTCTACCTTTAGCCAAGAAGTTGCAACAACGTATATACTAGTTTACATACAGTGTCGGCCAAAACTAACTGTAGAAAATCCACAAGCTTTTTCTTTTGAGTGTGTTTTAAAAACTAAGGCTCGTATTCCTGTTCTGTAAACGCTAGTTGGTGAAATACATACTGTTCAATTAGTGAACAAAAGGTACCAACCAATTGTACCAAAGGTGCCACAACTAACCCTTTCCAGCTAATGACGTTTGACCAGCATGTCATAAAAACTGCAATCAGCTGAGTTGTCATCAAAACATCATCAAAAATTTCCAACCATCAAGCGAACAACAGCTATAAACCGGCAACCACAAATATAAAGTTGTTCATCAAAAACTTAATTGTAAACTTACATCTAAAGTTTAAAACCGACCCAAACGCGAAAATAAAAGATTTAAAAGGAAAAAAAAGAGTAAATTTTGAACCGAAAATTCAACACACAAAGTTAGACGTTGAGACCAAATTTGGTTAAAAAATACCCTAAAGTGATATAAAGTGAAATTGAAATCGTGAAAGACAAAAACATCATAAACTGAAATATATTAAATTAAAATTGTATAAAATATAAAATTGTTAAAATCTATAACATAAAATCTAAGAATTAAAACCCTAAAACCCTTAAAACTAAAATTAACCTAAAATTAAAAAATAAGGTTAAATAAAATCCCAGTTAAAATTTATAACGTTTAAAGAAACCCTCCATTTTTTATTTTTATATAATTCCCTCAAAAAGATATTAAATAAGAAGCCATCTTTCTTTTTATTCCACTAACCCGTAAATATTCACATACTATTTGTAATAAAATGCTTTAGTTTATTTAAATTCTGTTAGTTTGAAATATTTAAGGAAGTAAAAGGGTCGTTATCTCAAACACCGACGCGAAAAAACATACTGAACTAATAAAGGGGGTTTTTTTATAGAGGTATAGAACTTTGAAATGGAATAAAACAAAGATGAATTTTTTAAATTGACATGAAATTTACTTTATTTGAAAAATAATCCTCTCGCATTATAATTTAAATATAACTTTTGGCATATGACGGCCGCGGCTGGCTCCGACGTAATCTAATCTGGAGGTCCGATTTTCGATTACTTTTTCCAACATTTGTGGCCGTAAATTGGCAATAACGCGGCGAATGTTGTCCTCCAAGTGGTCAGTCGTTTCGGGCTTATCGGCGTAGACTAGCGACTTCACATTTCCCCACTGAAAATAGTCATTAGTTAATAGTAAATTAATTACCGAACGCTTACTGAAGACATTCCAGAAGACATGATTTTTGTCCCACTTGGTATGTCTCTTTTAGGCATAAGAAAGACGCTTCTTTCATGTGATTAAAGAGGCAATTAATTCATGCCTTCGTAGAAAATGGAAAGCTCTTTTTTGTGCTTTGGAATGCTCTAAAATAATGCGTAATTAATAAAAACTGAAGCGCTTATTCACTTCACCAAAGAAGCAGTGCTTTGGGAAGCTCTAAAATAATGTCTTATTAATAACAATTATTGCTTCTTCAAAGAAGCAGTAAAATATGTGCTTCAATAATGTGCTATTAATAGCCATTGTTTTCATTGACTTCCTAAACAGCAAAACATTTAATTCTCATACAGTTAATGACATTTTTTATTAAATCAATGAATTCGATTTATTGATACCTTATTGCTTCATTGTACTGCTTCATTGTATGCATCATATACTGCTTCAAAAGAATGCATACAAAATGCCTCCTTAATTACTTTATTGTTTACACTCGAAAGAAAAAGTATGGGCGTTATGCACATTTAGTTTTGGCCGACACTGTATATGCACTTTGTTGATAAAATACAGTTGCATATTAAGCCTCTTATTGTTATTAAGCAATTAATTTAGCAAAGGGAAATAAATTCATTACAACAATAATAATAATAATAATACTATGTATTAAATATCTGAACTTAAAAACTTTATGGAAAATTCTTAGAAAGTTATTTTGCAAAATTTAACAAGTAAATATTTATTCATAATCTTATTTAAATATGTGTTCATATAAAATGTGTGTTAGTTACTTAACAAAACTAAATTTCAATTAATATTAAATATTATTTCAAGAAATAACTAAATAGAATTATTAAATATGTACTTATTGCTTAACCCTCTAAACGGCAAACCCGACTTCAGGCGGGGTACTTTAAATTGGCCATAAATGCGAAATTGGCCATAATTTTACGAAATTTTAACTTTAGCATTTTCTCGCTACCAAATCGTGCTTTGCACACAAAAAATTACTTTACAAAAAATTTTGTAAAATTCGTTTTCTAGTGAAATGCTTTAATTTCCTATTATATAACATCAATTTTGTCGCATTTATGGCCAATTTAAAGTACCCCGCCTGAAGTCGGGTTTGCCGTTTAGAGGGTTAAGCAATAATAAATGCGAAAAATTGATTTTATTTTCAATTAAGGTTTTAATTGTATTAATTGAAAATTTAATTGAATATTATTTTTGATTTCAACACACATTTTTAGTCGATACTATTAGGAATTTTATTAAAATTTGGAAAAAAGTCCTCAAAAATAGCTAAAATTTAAAAAATCGCTTAACTGGCAAAAATCGCAAAAAAATTAAAAAAAACACAAAAAACTCCAAATTTGATAAATTGTCTCAGTTAAAAAAAATCGCAAATTTCGATAAAAATCGCCAAAATTTAAAAAAAAATTCTCAAAATTGCAGAAAACTGAAAAAATTTCAAATATTAAAAAAACTCAAAAATTGAAATATTTTTTTTTTTTAAAGATTGGAAAACAATTGGCAAATTTGAAGAATCGCTATAATTTAAAAACCACTCACATTTGAAAAAAATCACAAAAATTTTAAAAAATCGACAAAATTTAAAAAATCACCAAAATCATCCTTCAAATTTAAAACGTCTTTATTACGAAAACATTTTTGGACAAATCTAAAAAACAATTAAGAATTTTTATTTTTATTTCGGAATATTTTTTAATTTTTGTGAGTTTTTTTAAATGTTGGCGATTTTTTAATATTTGGGATATTATTTTCTCAATGTGGCGATTTTTTTTTTTAATTTAGGCGATTTTATTCAATTCTAGTAATTTTTTTAATTAAGTTTGATATATAAGTTTGATGTATAAAAGACAAAGTACGGTCTTGTTTACTCTTCCTTTACATCTTGTTTTTTAACCAAACAAAACAAGTGCACACAGAATAAAATGTAGCTATTTGCCAACTGAAATTCGGTTACTTCGACTCAAATTCGTTTATTACGATTATCAGTCAGTTGGTAAAACTGAACATTAGCTTTCACAATAAAACTCGGTTAATTCAACTGAATTTTGGTTGCAAAACTCAAAATATTCAGAAATCTAACGTTAATATCGTTGTAATAACTGAATTTATAAGTTGTTACCTTTAATATACACTTTTCAATTCGGTTGGCACTTTATTTCTCTGTGTGTGTGAAAATAAAAAGGAGAAAAAAAAAACAAAAAGCGAGATCAATGGTGATAATCTTTAACTTCGAGCTCATATATTAGTTCTCATTTAGTGAGAAAACTAGTTTATATGCATGTTTGATGTTTGCATAGGATTTCTACCTCTTTCAAAACGTGTTCTGATGATGGGAACCTAGAAAATTCCCGAAATAGATCTATCACACATTCCTGAAAGGGTCAAAAAATAAATTTGAGAACAAAAACTCTATAGATTATAAAAGAAATACAGAGTATGGCCTCGAACTTGAATAATTTTCATTTTAAATTTTTTTAATTTTAGAATTTTTTTTTTGAAATAATATCTCTTTTTAAAAATGTTCACTGTTTCATCTTAGCGATTTTTTTAATTTAAACGATTTTTAAAACTTTAGTGATTTTAAAAAATTGTTGCATTTTTTTTTCTTTGTTGTCATTATGGTTTATAAAAACTGGAAATTTTGTGTGTACCAAATTCATTTTTAATTAAACATTTAATTGAAAGTGATTTTGAAATCAAACAAAAGTTTAATTGACATTTTTTTGACGATAATTGTTTCTGTGTTATTAATTGTTATGAATTAGTTTTTAAGATTGATTCTTAATCTATATTGGTCCATTTGGTAGAAGGACATATTGTTAATTTTGCATGCATTGCAAAAAAGCTTATGCCGGTTTGAGGGTTAACATTTATTGCTAAAATATTTCCAGTATAAAGTTTTTATAATTTATAATTATGTTTTAAATTGAGTTTTTCAATTTTATTACAATTGAATTTTTCGTTTTATTTTTTTCACACTTAATCTTAATGACACTCCACGTTTTATTCATTTAGTTTGTGTGTCATTTAATATTTTTTTTTTATTGTTTTAATTAAATTTTGTCCATTTTATAAAAAAAATTTGTTTTTTATTGCCTTTGTGTATTTAGTAGATAGATATGTCTGTTAATTTTATTAAGTTCTTTTTTTTTATTATAAATTTTTCTTGATTACTTTGGTCATTGTATCGTTATTTGGGAAATATAAAATTTTCAACATTATCAAATTGATTTAATTAGATTTCCCAACACTTAGTTTTAATAAAAAATTAATTTTGAAAAAGTTATAAAATAATTACCCTCATAAAAATGTATGTGTTGCATATTAGATAGAAGAAAAACTTTTAAAATCTTGTGGGAACAATTATTTAACTTAAAATTTTATGAACAAAATTTTGTTAGATAATAAAATTATGAAGAACACTAAGAAAATTGTATGAGACAATACACACAGAGACTACTTTAGCCAGTTGTCAAGTAAAATTCGGTTATTACGACTTTAATATTTGGTTTCGCAACAAAATTCGGTTAATACTACTAAATTTTAGTTGCAACACCCAAAATGTTCAGAAATCACATTTGAATTTGGTTGTACTAACTGAATTTTTTGGTTGTATTCACCAATATACATTTTTCAATTCGGATGTCACTTTAATTTTCTGTGTGTATACTTCCTCAAACGAGTTAGTAAGAAATACAAAACAAAAGTAATTGCCAATCGAATGGTTCGGTTGTGGTAACCGAATTATTTATTTGTGACTACCGAATTATTGTTAGGGCAACCGAAATTCAATTGTCATTATGAAATTACTACTGTTGAGATTTTTTTTCAGGTATCACAACTGAAAATTTTGATTACCACAACTGAATCTTTCGATTGGACATAAATTCGGTAGTCAGTATAATTCTGTTTTCCCCGTATAAGAAAATTTATTCTGTTACATGTTTAAACATTTTTAGTACAGAAAATATATCTTGGAAAAATTCCCGAATTATGTTACATTTTCAATGTTCTGGTAAGATATATGGGTATATAAATATGTGCTTTCTGGAGTACTTTAATATTGCGTACAAAAAATCTGAATTTTTTAAATTTGAAATATGCTTTTTTACTCCTCTTTTCAACCCCTAACCATGTGACGCGCTTAAAAAATACATGCCAAATATTTTTTGTCCTCAACAATGTATCCAAGCTTCATTAAACTCTGCGGATTTACCACTATGTAGTTTACTTGTTAGTGATAAAAATGAACCCAAAAGATTTTAACATTTTTCGTTATTTTGCATATTCTTTTACAAAAAAATTTATAATTCCAGGGTTGCCATATAATGATTTGAAAACAAATATTTTTAGCTTTTTTAAAGCATTTTTTTTCAAAAACATTTAAAACTATAAGGAATACCGGCATATAAAAAGTGATTTTTTGGTTTTGATAAAGATAGATAAAAAATATTTTGAAATTAAAAAAATTTTAGTTCAACATGTACTCTAAATAAAAAAAAAAAATGCGGATCGAATCAAGAATTTTGCCTTATTTTAAAAATTGAAGTATGCAAAAAACTAATCTGTTGTTGTTTTAATATCAAAATTAACTTTTTTCTCTCAACTCTCTGAATTTTATTAATTATTATCCACTATATTTGAACTGACATTTTGAATTTGAAAAATCTGATGTCAGATTCGATTTCAGTGACCCAAACCCCGTCGACCCCTCCCAATTGTGCCAATTCCGCCACTCAAGCCGATTTCGTCATTCTTTCACATATTTTTAAGCGTCTCTGAAAGTAGTATTTCAACTCGCGCTTCCATTTTAAACCATCAATATCTCCATATTACACCACTCGACATTTGAAAGTTGAGCCATTATACAGCTCTGCATATCAAGCTTAATTTTGGACTGTATGAGGCCTAACGTTCACAAAGAGTGTCCCATATGTAGTGCCCCCAAATGGTGGATAATCTCTGATACTTTTTTTAGAGGAAAACAGTACTGAAAAAAAATACAAAAGTTCTGAATTTTACATCATTGATGTGCTTATGTATATTTAACTTGGAAATGAATACATTACGAGTATACAAAATTTGTGTATCAAAAAAAGTTTCTGGATTCTTGGTTCTTGTTAAAAAACAATCTGGAGTATTTACACACAAATTTTATGCAGAAACACACATTTTAACATATTTTTCTGCATAAATTTCCGGACTAACAATTTTTCACTTGTGAAAAATTTTGTTTAAAATCCTTTTTTTTAATTTTCTGTCAAATGATGTGAATTTAATAAAATTAAAAGATTAAAAACAACTTTTTCATGCCTAATTTTAGTTGGCTGTGAGAATATAGTTTTACTTAAATTATAGTGTAAATATTGCCCGAGAAAATTGGAAAAACTAAGTAATTAAAGATGTATAGCAACGCTATTTCTGCATCAAGTAAATTACTTGTAGTTCTTACCTCACGTCTTCACATGATATATTTATTGCTTGTCAACATTTTGTTCGCAATAAAATTGCTGCATTTTGCATGCATTGTGTCAATTCTCATCTAATAAATGTTTTTCGCGACGATGTGGGGTTTTTGTGAAATATTGTTTTAATCCAAACGACAGCAAAACCCATTATTTTTACATTAACTAAATGCTGTTTTTTTATACAGTTATAGAACTTTAACACTTTTTTAACTGGCGGTCATTTTGTCAGCTGTCAAATGATTTATGTTTAGTTTGGTTTGACTTTAGACTGACGCCTGAACAACGCTTCAAAATTTTGCAAATTTATTTTGAAAATCATGGTTCTGTTAGAAATGCATATCGCGCAATACGCCCATTTTACGGTCAACATAATCGTCCATCAGAGCAATTAATTCGATTTACTATAGAACAAAACTGCCGTATTTGGAGTGATGGTAATCCTCAAGTATATATTAAGACACTGTCCAGAAAAACTGACTGTTTGGTGTGCTTTATCGGCTGGTGGAATCATTGGTCCGTACTTCTTTAAAAACGATGCTGGTCAGAACGTTACAGTCAATGGTGACCGCTATAGAGCCATGATTACTGACTTTGTCGTTCATCAATTGAACAACCATGATGTGCAGGAGCTGTGGTTTCAACAAGACGGCGCAACATGTCACACAGCTCGTAACACAAATGATTTATGGAAGGAAACATTTGTTAACGGAATAGTTTCACTTTTCGGACAAGTGAATTGGTCTCCAAGATCGTGCGATTTAACGCCTCTGGACTATTTTCTGTGGGGATATATGAAGTCGCTAGTCTACGCCGATAAGCCCAAAACGATTGACCACTTGAAAGACAACATTCCCCGCGTTATTGCCAATATACGGCCACAAATAATGAAAAAAGTCATCGAAAATTGCACCTCCAGATTAGACAACGTCCAAGCCAGCCGTGGCGGTCATATGCCAGAAGTAATATTTAAATTATAATGCCAGAAGATTATCTTTCAATTAAAAAAAAAAATCATCTTTGTTTTATTGCCTTTCAAAGTTCTATACCTCTATAAACAACACACTTTACATGTAGGTCATTCGGGTAGTAAACAGTAGTTGTTTTAACTGCTATTTTAGACTTTATTCTATGAGACAATCATGTCAAAAAATAACTAACCAAAAATAATGTACTTGTTTTGTTTTGCGTAGTTATTTTAGTATTTTAATAAACAACTACCAAAACAGTAATTTTGCAGTAAACAGTTAATTTTTGTTAGTTATTTAAAAATAGAATGGTATTCATAAATCCAAACGGTATTCATAAATGAAATACGGATTTGAATTTTGACTTTGTATTTTTAATAGGATGTAGGAAATACAAATTTTTTATTGTAATTAAAAGAAAAAAACATTTTTAACTTTTAAAAACAGTTGTTTTTACAACTTATGTAGTGGTTTTTATATTTATTGTTTTTCACTGTTTTGTTGCTCATTTTTATGGTTAATGCATTCATTTAAGGTTAATTGTTTTTGACCGCTTCGATAGTAATTTTTACTATTATCGTAGTTGTTTTTATCAATATTTAAGAATTACTACATGGCTATTAATTTGTATGACAAATACAGTCATTGCTTTTTTGACTACATTTGTAGTAATTTTAATTGTCATTTACCTACCTTCTTAATTTCCTGAGTGTAGCTAAAATTATGCAGTATTTTTCTGCTATATTAGCCAAATTTGTTAACTTTCAGCCAATATAACAAACTAAAACTTCCTATAACACTAATTTTAAATACAATATAGTTAAAAATTTGTCAATTTTTATTTTTATTTTTTTATCAAGATGTTTTAAAAAAAAATTCTTTTATCCCTACAAAAAGTTTGTCTAATAAACTAAAAAGTTATCTGAAATGACAGAACTTCTATAAAGAAATTTCTAATATGTTTCTCTTCAATTTCATCATGTCAATCTAAAATGTTTATTTAAAAACTTTTAAATTAAATAAAAACAACCTCCATCTACCTTTAAACGTAATGTCCTCTTTTTTTTTTCTTCTAACTACTGTCATTTGTATAATCATTGTCATTCATTAATCGTTGACTTTAAAGTTGTTTTTATAGCTCGTTTTTTCAATTCAATTAAATCGAAACTGAAAACAAACCGAAGAACAAACTTTTTCTTTTCATTATTGTTATTACCTCCTGTTATTATCGGTAAACAACATGGAAAAAGTTTTTCTTCCAAAACGCTTAAAACATCCATCATTTTAAGCTGCAGGAATAACTAAATGGATATTAAGGCAATAGAAAAGTTATTTCCCTTCAAAAAAAAAAACTCCCTAAGGGAGTTTTAGGGAAAAACATTTCCTTATTCGTAAACAATTTTTAGGTGTTTTGTTTGTTGGTTGTGTCCTCTTATTGTTGACGCTTAACCATTGAGAAGAAATACAAACGAAACCAAAAAAAAAAAAAAAAAAAATAAATAAAATATTTTGACAAGTGGGTCGATAAATTTGATTACAGTTTCCACTTTTCGGGTGTAAAATGGTTTCATTTTGTTTGTTAGTTTTGTGGATGTGGCAGCCTGCCTGATTATTATGGCTGGTGAAATTCTGTCAGGTTTTTGCACGCTTGAATGATGGACAAATGTTTGCATTTTAAGGATTTATTACTTTAGATTTTTATTGTGTTTATTATACGAATAGTTAAGTAATACGAGTATGATGGCAAAAATGTTCCAGATTATTTTATGTTTACTTTCATAAATTGAAAAAGTTTTCTTTAAGTACTTTTACGTTTTATTTTCACGCTAACTGAATTATTTAAGTTTTTGTTAATACGTGCCGGTTAACCCAGCAAAATTCTTTGAAACCGGTTACCTCTGATGCCATTGATTTCATGGAACTGGTTCTAGAACTGATTCCTGGGGGTCTAAATGTAATGGTTTGCTGTCTCAGAACCAGTTCTGTACCATGAAGGCAAATAACCTACTGCCAGGCGGAAATCCAAGGTGAGGTAAAATAGGGCATTTCCTCCCCAAAATACAATTTTTTCAATACAAAAATGTAAAAAATATTAAAAAAGTTAATCAAAACCACTCCAACTTCCCTTCTCAAACCTTTTTCTGGATCCGCGACTGCTATTACTAAGGCGTCAAACTCTATACAAAAATATCCGGTTGTAGAACATACAAATAAAAAAAAAAAAAGTAATCTACATCATAAAAAAACCGTATAAATAGTTGAAGATTCAGCTACGACAACAGAAAATAGTATCAGAATTTGCACCTAGCATGAATTTACAATGAAAGCTGAGAATCACAGTACTTGCTAAATTTAGGTGACCTACATTTTGGAAGAACGTAATTTGAATTGACAGTTGTAGTTAAATTAACTAAGAATTTAGCTAAATCAACAGCATATTTCTGCTAAACAGGTCTTTCCGGATCTGACCAGGGGCAGGTCAATATTTATTACCTGGAATATAAGTAGTTAATACATAGTACTTCGAATTTCCCGAGCAGCTCACAATTTCCGGTCGTATGCCCGTGGTTTCAAGCAGGGATACCTACCGGTGTTAAGATATGTCTTGATACCGGTAGGTATCTTAGCTTGAAATTACATGCGTTAGAGCAAGTATCCCCTGGAAATGTCCAGACATCCGTCTGGCGGCAGCTAAAGTGAGAAGGCATGCCGTTGAGTGCCCGAATGGCATACTAACAACATGCGTCCCGGGTTAGTAGGTGTGAAACACTGAAACTTAACTATCTCATTAGCCGTCTTTTAGCTAACCTGCCTAGAGGTTGTTGGCAGTCCCAACACTAGGATCGGTTAAGGTGGCCCAATCAGTCGTTTTGACCTAAATTAAGTTTATTAATGAAACCACAACAAATATATATAACCAACGGATAGTGGCCCTTTGTTCCCAATAGGAACCACAGGACATAAGTACTTAGTATTTACGGACTAACGATTTTTGCTCAATTTTGCTCTATCTGGCTTAGTTTCCGAAATATAGCCTATTTTATGATTATAAAATAAAAATTATCACAAAATAACACCACCCAGGTGATGGTACATAAAACAAAGCACTAGCAGAGCGTTGGTTAACAGTAATACCAAAGAAAAATAATTGGGAAAGCATTTATTTTGAAAGCTTTGCCAACGTTTGCAAAAAGTGCTTTGCCTATAACTGCATTTAGAAAGGACTCTGCCAGTACATAATTTACAAAATTTACTACTGTTTATAAAAAACAAACATCGGTTAAAAGTGATTTGCCTGCGTTTTCAAAAAGGCCTTTGCCAGTACTTGGTTTACAAAATTTACGCCGTATATGGCAAAGTACTGCTGGGAATGCATGTTTAAATGTACTCCCCCCAGCGCTTATATAAAGTGCTTTGCCAGTACTTATTTTACAAAAAATTTAAGACTGTATATGAAAAAATACTACAGACAAAACATTGGGTTACAGCGATTTACCAACACCGGCTAAAAGGGTTTGCCAGTACATAAAATTTACGATTGTATATGAAAAAATACTGCTGGCTTAACATTGGTCTAAAGTGTTCTACCAACTTTTGAAAAAATTGCTTTACCAGAAATATCTTGCAAATGGAATATTACTTTGATAATTTATAAGTTTTAAACAAACTATAATTTGGTTTGGTCCAGACTTTCAGAGAAAAATCAATTTTTATTATTAAAATTTTCATAAAAACACATTTAAAATTTTTTTTTTTATTGCAGCACTTCTTAATTTATGCTAAAAAATACTAAATTTTTGGTTTCTTTATTATGGCAAAAACCCAACTCTTCGCCAACCTTTGAGGGTTGGCAGAGCACATATTTCATATTTCAAATATATGGTTTCCCAACGTTTCAAAAAACAAACGGCCAAACAAAGATTGGCGTTATCATTTCAAGGTTTACCCAACACTTTGTAGCAACATATACTGTACTTTGCCAATGCTTTGCCGTTTGTGTTTTTCTAACTGGGCATCTACAAGTGAGACTGATAGCGTAGAGGCAAAAATATAATGGTTTGAAGACAAGTGTGTTTTTAAATTAACTTGTAACATTTGTAAATTTCACATGTTCCGAATTTTTTCTTTGGATTTTACTTTTTTTACTGGTAACTTTTATGTGAAACAATAAATTGTATTAGGATTAAATTTGAAAATACACCGCGCTACAAATTTGACCTTTAAATTCGAAAACAAGAGTACCTACCATATATCTTAAATATTTCGGTCACGCTGATTTTAATATCGTACCCAGTTTTTTCACTTTTATCCCAAATTTTTCGCAAAATTGCATTAAAGTTTTGCATGTTTCAACGCAGTTTTTGGACATAAAATTAAAAAAAAATATTTTATCTTAAAAGGAAAGACCTCTGATGGGAAAGGAATGGTTGGAATTCGTTGGAAACTATTAAAATTTATTTGATAAGGCGGCGTTTTGTTTGGAACTACCAATAATCGATTAATAATGCAAAAAATACTATACTGGAAATTAAAAAGAGGGAAAAGAAACTGAAAAACCATCCATTTATTCAGTTATCGGTATTTCCAATCAAATTTTCAAATAAAAATCCGGTTAGTAATTGTGTATGGTAGAAGCAACCATTTATTTTGTGATAATACAAGAGAATTGGTACCATCTATCAAATTTTTTAAAATTGTCGATAATCAAAAGTGGTTAGTGCAAATACGGTATTCGCAAAATTAAATATGCCATTAAATTAGAGGTTCAGTAGTACCAACCGATTTGTGGACTGCATTGTTTATGGATGCACCTAATGATTGGTATTGGTAAGGAATTTAAGACAATGTTTGTTTTCCTAACAAAATATTTAAATTCAAATTTAACAGTCAACATTTATAAGTGTTTGTGGTGTAGCGGGTAGATTTGCCTTGTACTCCAAAATTCCGATTTCAAATCTCGGAAAAGACAAACTCAGAAAGTTTTTTTAATTACAATAAAATATTTAAATGCTTAAATATCAAAAAAGGCAATGAAAATTAAGAGTGATTGTGGTTAAATCAGTAGGGCAGAATACTATTAATCTGAAGGCCACTGTTCAATATCAGAAAATCAAAAAGTTTTTTAATTTCAATAAAATTTTGTGGAACGTAATAATATTTATTTGGAATGTAATATTGGGTTTGTCAACTGAATATTAGCTTTCACGACTGAAAATATAATTTAACATTACGATATTTGTCGTTACCGCCAGAATTCGATTGGCAACAAATTCGGTGGCCACAACTGACACTGTTTTGTGGGTGCTAATTTTCCAGCGCAAAATTTAGCAAAAATGAGATTTTTGGAAATCCATACTGGGCTGGGTAAAAGTCTTTCCCGTGAAATGCCGCACGAACCCCTTGAATGGGTTTTTTGAAAACTCTTGCGAGGAAGGGGTGAAAAGTGGAAAAGTATCCCTTTTCACCCCATGCCGTTTTGGCTAGAAACATAATATTCTAGGGGTATGATACATTTTGGTATTTTTATGAGGGACCCGGTTAAAAATGGTGATAAAGGATGAGAAATACACGCCCTAAACTGTCTGCCCAAATTGCTGAAGCTAGGACCTTCAAATTTGGTGTTTAGGTTCCTTCTCCCAAATCGACTTTTGGAACTTTAAATCTAAAATGTAATCATCTGATAAGACGAAGAGATCAATGAAGTGTCACTGGAATTCGTCCATTGAAACTTTTTATAAATTAAATGCAGTTTTTCATAAAATTTTATGAAAAATTTGGTTTTATTTTTTTAAAAATTTCATACGGCTAATGAAAAAGTTTATTCAAAATATGTTCAAAAAACAATGAAGCTTTTTCATAAGGTCTAAGAAATTTTTCTTTAACTATATGAAGAACGATTTAACGTTATTTAATGATTCTTTAAAAGTCCTTTTCTAAAAATCATCTCTTTGTATTTATTATAAAAGCTCAAGCAGCGCGAAAAAAACAGTTTTAAAATACATTTTATTGCAATTTCCGTAAAATCTTTGTTTGCTTTATAACTTTCATTTAAAATTCAATTTCACTTTTAAATAAAATTGAATTTGCAGCTTAACATTTTTCTAATATGCTTGTTTTATCCCTTCAAATGACAAAAAAAAAAAAAAATAGGAAAAACCAAATATTATCCTTGTATGTAAATCCTCCTTTTTTTCGTTTTAAATGAAAGTTTTAGTACTACTAATACCCTATTTTAATTTATTTTTGCTTGTTTTTTTTTTTTTGGGTTAACTTATATCCACTGTCTACTGCCATGTAGACAGGATACTATAATAATTTTCTACTATGACTATGTCTGACTGACATTTTATTAATACTAACTAAAAAACAAAAAAAAAAAAACATGTTTTTTCTCATCTTGTGTTATCGTTTATTTTGCAGGTGTTTCTGCGGAATTATACTATGTACGCGAAGGACAAGTCAATGATTATGCTTTAAACTTTGCGGTTCCGGTGCCAGCAAACATTAACGAAATATCATTTACATGGCAAAGCCTGGCACATAATCCCCTGCCATATAGTCTCAACATAATCACTTCGGATCCTTCGGTGTTGCCACGACCAACGGTGAATATTTCACGTATTGGTGAGATACCTTTGGAACCGCAGACATTTGCCATTGGCATGAAGTGTTCGGGTATACGTGATGCTGAAGTTGAGGTGACCATTGCGGTGGAAATAATATTAGACCATCAGACAAATAACATAACGGATTTAGTGTTTAGACGTAAGAAAATTTGTTTAGCTGGTTTACAAGAGGACAACAATAATGGCAATCCGGCCAACAACAATCATAATATTAACAATGAACCGTATACAACACAAGAACATCATCAGAAGAAGATATCGGGAGTTGGTGTGGTTAATGGTGGTGGCGGTGGCAATAATGGTTTAATGCATGGCACATTCATCTGTGGTTGACACTGCACATGAACATAATCGCATTGAGGAGCACTCAGCTGAAGATAATAGTAATAACAATCATCCGCGCAACAGAAATATTATACAAAACAGCAACAATATGCATAGTAATAATAATGATGAAGGAATGCCCGTGGGTATTATGAATGAATTTGATCCAATGCTAAAAGAAACAATAGCACCACCTACCGGCGGTTTAATAACATTAATAATTGGTGTCATTTTGGCTTTAATCTTAGTCACAACACTTATATTGATTGCTTATTGCGCTAAAGGACCTACCAAACGACCCAATCATGGTGTCCATCTTATTAAAACTGCAAGTTTTCAACGTTTACCAACCATATCATCAACAGCTCACAATTCCATATACGCCTGTCCCTCTACCATAACACCCACCTATGCTACGCTGACACGACCCTTTCGTGAGTATGAACATGAACCGGAAGAATTTAATCGCCGTTTAAATGAACTTAATGTCCAGAAATGTCGTGTACGTCTTTCGTGTTTGGTACAGGAAGGTACCTATGGTCGTATCTATCGTGGCACTTATAATGATTGTCAAGAAGTTTTGGTTAAAACAGTGGCCCAACATGCCAATCAAATGCAAGTGACTTTGCTACTGCAAGAGGGTATGATGTTGTATGAGGCTTCACATCCCAATGTTTTGTCCATATTGGGTGTCTCGATTGAGGATTATACTACACCGTTTGTACTGTATGCTGCCGGCAATAATGCACGAAATTTGAAATTGTTTTTACAAGAGCCAACATATGCTCGCAGTGTTACCACCATACAGACGGTTTTAATGTCCTCCCAGTTGGCAATGGCTATGGAACATTTGCATAATCATGGTGTGATACATAAAGATATTGCTGCTAGGAATTGTGTGTAAGTATAAACATATTTTAATGGCTTTAAAAGTTAACGAAAATTCTTATAAATGTTTGTTAGGACAATATCGTAATAAAGAAATATAGAGTATGGCCTCGAACTTGAATAATTTCCATTTCCATTGCACAATTAAAGGTCGAAAAAACATAACGTTTATTTTTAATAAAAATTATATCAAACTTGTATAAAAGACAAAGTACGGTCTTGTTTACTCCCCCTTTACATCTTGGTTTTAAACAAAACAAAACAAGTGCGGAAATAAAAATGAGAAAAAAACAAAAGCGTGTACTATATATCTACGAAAGGTAGAGGGTGCACATAACAAACAAGTTTTCAATTTATTTTTGATCAATGGTGATAACCTTTAGCTTCGAACTCATATATTAGTTCTCATTTAGTGAGAAAACTAGTTTATATGAATGTTTGTTGTTTTGCATGGGATTGTCACTACTTTCAAAACGTGTTCTGATGATGGGAACCTAGAAAATTCCCGAAATAGATCTGTCAACACATTCCTGAAAGTGGTCAAGTAATAAATTTGAAAACAAAAACTATATAGATTATTTGTTAGGACAATATCCTAATAAAGAAATTTAGAGTATGGCCTCGAACTTGAATAATTTAAAAATTTTTGGGGAGTAAGAAGATATTTACGGGAAAAATATTGAACATATTCGAGTTTCATTTAAGGTATATGAACCTCTGATACCTATTAAAATTCCAAATATCTAACTGCTGATGAAACGCTTAAAAAACCACGATTCCTGCAGATTAAATCACATTAAGTAAGTAAGGTCAAATGGGAGTGTGCCTTCCACTGAGTCGCCACTTCTTTCGTTGTGGCCATTTCCAGATTAGATACTTCACAATTTCCTCCTAATATTTGGCGTCACATCTTCTACTGTAAATCATACGTGATTAACCCTAGTCCATAGCATGACCTGAAACTACAATCATAGAAAAATCTGCATCATGTTCATAAATATGATGAA
>CM037854.1:192516996-192534966 GCA_021234595.1 Delia radicum
AAATACTTTTAAGTTACTAAAAGTATACCTTATATCGGACAAAATTTTATAAAATAAAAATTTAATAAAAATTTAATGTCCATGATATGAACAAATCTCGGATAAAATTTTATCAAATTATATCTAATTTGATATAATTAGATATAAGTAGATGACCCCGGATCAATTTGTATGTGCTTATATATGGGGAACTTATCAAATGAGATATAATTTTCTTATCATCCATACTAAAATATTTACCCAGAATAAGATATACACCAAACGCCCCTTATTTCTGAGATGGCTGATTAAAAAATTCTGACTTTGTTAACAAATATCGGAACTATGCATGTTGCCCTGATGAACAGTTTATACATATAATGATTTTTTTCACTGACCGATATCCCAATGAATATATTTAAACAAAAATATAGAATTTTATTGCATTATCATATTTTTGATATTTTTTTTTAAATACTTGCACTATAGTGTACAATGGTAGTCAAAGGGTTAAGAAATTAATATTGAAAATCTGTTCGCACTAAAAATTGGTAGTTCCAAGTACTACCGATCATTACCACAATTATTTTTCAATTCAGTATTACTTGGTGTCACCAATTTTTGAAATATTGCAGAATAAATTAGGTTGTATTACAAATTATTGAATGGAAGAATAATTTTACTGTTCTAATTAAGAAAATTCTACAATCGGTGTAAACTATCTTATTGACCAAAGGATTTTTATATTTGCCGATTTGCAACTAATTTATTTGACGTGTGTAGGGAAACGAATACCTCTCCCAAGAGCTAGAGTTAATTTCTATTATCATGTTGACGTCATATAACACATGGTTATTAATTACTTTACTATGCGAATATGTTAAAAACACGAACATAGCAAAAATTTTAAAATAGCTTGAGTCGTAAATCGAATTTTGACTGCAGTCCTAAAATATCCTTTTTATAAGATATTTCAAAATTGTGAAGTAATAGAATTTGGAGACCAACTTTGGAATCTGGATATAAAAATTTATAAATATCACTTTTTTTTTAAATAAACTCAAACCAAATTGATTAAATTTCTATGCGAACAAAAAATAAAAAAAGAGAACAAGAACACTTAGAATACTATGTAGGTAAAGACCACTGCAAATGTAGTTGAAAACAAATGAAATTTCATTTAAAGAAAGGACGACTTACATTACAGTAAATTCAACTAACATTGTCATTTGTTTTTTAATGTTCCAAAAATTACTAACAATTGTAGTAAAAATGAACAACATGGGAGTAAAAAATAAACAAACATTTAGTTTTTTTATTAAATAACAAAAACAACTGTAAAAAATTAATGTAAAATCATAAAACAGTCATTTGAAAATTTTATTTGTTCTACAAATGACTGACATTTACGTTAAAAATAAAGAAACTGTATTACAACCCAAATAACTACATATTTTTAAAGCAGAAGTTCCCTACGAACGTCCTCTTTTTTTCCGTTGACTACCAATGGGATATATAAGTCCATATTGTATTAGTGTCCTGTAGGAAATGGAATGAATCAATTCGCAATATCTCAATGTGTCTTAAAACTTGAAGGATTGGTCCATCAAAAGTTCTATTACTTGCGTCCAATAGCGTACTAGAAAATATGTACCAAATATTATTAAAAAATGTTTATATTTTTTATCCATATTGCTCTAAGTATGGGATCCATATTACAATGTACATTCCAACTCCTGATATTTTTATCTTCATGGACTGGGATGGGATCCTAATGTACAACTGCCACCATATGGTAGTCGTATTGCACTTATAAAGCTTCCTACTCTTCAAAGTCGAAGAAAAATGCTTAATGTATCTTTTTTAATGGCAATTCATATTCAGAATTTCTTTTGAGCAAAGTTAACATAAATACTGCTAATCGTTTATCAAGATGCTATCAATTTCTTATTGTTAATATTTTGTACTAATTATGCCAACTCTGATCCTTTTCGTTGAATTTGTATTGAATTTAATCAACTTTATAATGTCATCGATTTTGATAAAAGTTTAGATATTATAAAAAGAGAGTAATCTTAATAATTAAAATTTTATCTGGTTTTTTGTTGTATTTTTCTGTAATTTTATTAATTTGTCATACCTATGTTTTTATACATTTTATTCTTATTATTATTGTAATTATCATTGTTATCTAAATGTCTGTAAGGATTTAAAATCCATAGACTCAAATAAATAAATAAGTGGTTGGTATGCTCTGAAGGTACCGTGAAATAACTCCCAAATGAAATAAGTCCCAATGAAATAAATCCCAATGAAATAAGTCCGCGAGGCGGCGCATTACGCGAAACGCGGCCGCGCAGCAGGACGCGAATCGTACGCACCGCTTTCCAGTGGTGGCATGTCATAACGTCCAATGACATAATGTCCATGGACGTTATGTCACTCGAAAGTGTCATAATGTCCATGGACTTTATGACAATTTGGAAAATGTCGTAATGTCCATTGAAGAAAAACTTGTTTTTACAAATTACTTGATGTCTTAAAAATATAAGATTTCAACGGATTCGACATCTGATTTGAAAAACAAGTTCTTCTGGGTGGCGGCCTTCGGCCGGTCTTAGGGGTTTTTTTCCTCCGTAGAACGTGGCAGGCGGCTTCGCGAAATAAAGTTTTTTCTGAGTGCGACATAAAGAAACTTCAAAATTACTGATCTGTTTCCACACTGGAGTATAATGTCCAGGGACCTTAATGTCCATGGACTTTATGTCATTCCATTTGTGGACATAAACTTACATTGCAGAGTGTCATAAAGTTCATCGACCATTATGACCCTTTCGAGTGACATAACGTCCATGGACATTATATCATTGTTATGTCATGCCACCCTTTCCAGACCCATCCTCCTTCTGAGATGTCTTAACTTTTCATAATATTCAATTGCTTAAAACATCTTCTTTTGCCACTCATTATTTCAAATTCAAGATTTGCCATTATTTTTAATCACTTTAATACCGATCTTTACTTACCAAAATTCTAGCAAGAACTGCGTTCCTTTTGGTAAAATAACTCATTGTATTGCTATTATTTACTTTACGACAATTTTAAGACAAGAATGCATAAAATTTACCAAAATGTAATTTTAATAGAAATGAAATAACTGCAAAAATTAAATAGCTCCCAACGATAAAATCACATTAAAAATGAAAATGAAATAAGTCCCAACAAAAGTGAAATAACTCCCAACGCCAAAAAGGAGTGAAATAACTCCCAACAAAACCTGGGCCTGAATTATGTAAGACCACTGTCACTCAATGACATCGTTTAACGATACCATTGCTTTATGTAAGAATGTCGATAAAACGATTATCGTTTTGGCGATAGGTATTAAGCTTTATATAAAATATAAACATGTCAAAAAAGAGTGATAGTCGCGCCTTTTTTAAGCATATCTAGACGACAATGAATTCATTGTCGTTTTGGTATTAAAATTATTATATGTTAATAAATAAATATGTTTCGTCGCAGTGTTTTAATTCTTTCAACAATAAATATTGAAGAGGAGGAAATAATAAACAGTTGCGTATAAAAAGGAGATTTTAAGAGATGAATCCATCTTCACTTTCATCAAATAGGTAAGAACATTTTAAAATTTTGTATTTATATTAATTTATATTTTTTTATATAGCTTTATTCAACGATTTAAATTAAATAAAGATGCTTTCAAATATGTTTTAGACACTGTTTGTTTAAAAAATGGAAAGCGTTCAACGTATATTCCACCAATATTGCGCCTAGCAGCCACTTTGGAAACACTAGGTTCAGGTGGATATCAGTGGCTTGTGGGAAACGATTTTGGACTAAGCATGTCTTTATATTTATTTTTATATTTATATTCCGTCCAATACTAAAACAAAAATGTAAATTAAATATAATATTTATAAACAGTGATGTATAAATACTCGCTCTTCTCCATTCTTGTACTGATTTATTGGGGAATCCTAAGGCGTTTAATTCATCCTTCAGGTTATTCCACAGGCTACTTAGTTCATACCTACCTTGGGTGGATTTAGGTGAGTAGATTTTTTGCCAACGATGTGTTATTTTCCATAAAGGCCAACAAATGTTCCAATTGCGTTTGTGAAACGTACCTAAAATTATACATTAAACATTTTCTAACAACATAAAAACAAAATATACTTACGATTTTGTCATTTTCAAACACTTTAATGCCGCTTTCTTAAAACACAATAAAGCAAAACAAATGTCATTCTCTTTTACTTTTGACATTTTTCAAACGTCAAATGAAAACGATAAAACATACATAAAGCAAAACAAAAGTGGTAACGTTTCTAAGTATCGCCAAGATGACTATGGTTAAAAAAAGATACGTAATGACAGTCCTGGTTGGGAATTATTTCATTTTGGGAGTTATTTCATAACGAAATAATTTCTAACAGAAAATTGTGAAATAAGTCCTAACGCATTGGGAGTTATTTCATAGTGAAATAAATCCCAAATCATAGTGAAATAAATCACAATGGAAAATTTTCGGGAGTTATATAATTTTTTTTTTTGGGTGTTATTTCATTTGGGAGTTATTTCACGGTACCTGCTCTGAAAGGTACATCTATCTCATCACACTAGGAAAAATCGTTTAAAAAGTATAGTTAAAAAAATAAAAATGTCAAAAGGTCAATAAAATAAACAAATTTAATTTTAACAATCATTTTAAAGTTTATCCTAACAATGGCTCACCGATTGTCAAACTCTGTTTTCTTCAATTTCAAATATATTTAAACCGAGCGGTATTTTTAATTTTTAACAAAATAGTACATAATAAATGTTTTCAAAAATTTGTTATAAAAAAATTAAACAATAGCAATTTGTTTTATTTTTTTTTTTTATTTTTTATTCAGATATCACTAACTAATCATTTTACTTTGTCGCATTGACATGTTTACATACATAAGCGAAATTTGTTTTTATTCTACTTGTGGGACATACATACATACATACATATCTATCTACACACTACTGTTGTTGTGGGTTTACTTACTCAAGAACCTTATTCTTTTATAAGTGGTATATATTGTATGTAATACAAATGTACAAACGCCCTCAAATATATATACCGCTTGTTGTATAGATATCATTTGTATGTGAATGTAAATATGGCCTCTTAACTTTTATACAAAAATATTATTTTATAAAAAAAATAAGCTTTCTTGGTGACATTGTGATGCGTCACTTCTAATCATAGGGCTAAAGTCCAAATTTGTTGATATTTTACATACAGTGTTGAGCAAACTAAAAAAACGCGTAACAATATTTCTAGCTGAAAACAGCACAAGAAGATTATTAAAATCCTTTGATTGGGGGGGAAAAATATAAGCCATAATAGAATGTGACGCTATCAACATGGACTCAAAAAAAAAGTAATTTCAAAAGTCTTTCAAACGGGTTCCAATTCCGTTGAGCTCGTTTTTTTTTTGTTATCGTTTTAAACCAGTTATTTAGCTAACGTTATTAGTTATCTCATTTTACCTCAAGAACAAATTTCATCCGTATTAGAACTAATTTTTCGCCCTAAAATTTAGTTATTCATGATACTCAAATTTACAAATTTTGCCAGTTAATTTAAATCTCAATTGTTTCCAATCCATCCTTTTTTTGTGTCTCCGCTATCAGTATCACTTGTAAGTGGCGTTATTTTCTCATATTTTTTATTTTATAATCAAAATTTCTTTAGATTCTAAACAGATGTATGTACCTTTTATTTTGTATGGGAAATTAATACTCGGTACTTGCGGCAACCTCGAAACTTGCACCGAGCCCGGTTTTCATTACGTGCAAGAATCTAGTTTCTTCTGTAATTGAGAAGCCGCATAACAAAACATACTTTTTCGCTTTTTTTACAAATTTGTTTTTTGATATTTTCATAATATTTGACTTTGAGAAAATTTTTTTTTTGTTTTATCCAAGAAAACGGGTTCTTAAAAATTGGTGCATAACAAAACGTACTTTTTAATTTTTTTTTTATCAAAACGTACTTTTTTCATAGTCTGCTAGTTTTGAGTGTAGTTGTATTTTTTGCTTTAATGAAGAAGATGCAATCCATGAATCAAAACCAACATAAGCTCTATTTTTTTGTTGTACATATTTTATTACTTTGATTAATTAAACATCTTTTAATATGTATTCTCAATTTGTTTGATGTTATTTAAGTCATTTCATTTTCAATATAGATCTATATATATATAAATCTGTATAAGTGGAACAAACAAATGTTTTAATTGCAATTTAGTTCGAAATAAAATATTTGTATTTTACTTATTTTTATTTTGAGTTAAAATTGACATTATAGTGTAATTACTTAGATTATTTTTTGAGTGTAATTTTGAAAAAAAAATTTAATTTTTTTGATGACATAAGCAAAAAATAACACTAGTAAATAACAAAAAATATTTAATTTCAAAGTGTAATTTTTTTAAAATATTAGATCAGGTTTAGGAATAAAACGTACTATTTTCTTTTTTTAATAAAAACTATAAAGTTTTTAGCATTATAGTAATTAAATGTGCTAAAGTCCCAAAACTATTTAACAAATTGTGAAAAGCAATCTGATGTAGGCGTGTCCCTATCCGGATTTCATTCCTTTTACTTTTTTTACTTTTTTTTTACAAAAACGTACGTTTTGGTTTAACTTTTTGAAAATTTTTTGTAAAGTTTTATTTTTTGAAGGGGTACGGAAACTCTGAGATGGAATTTTATCCGAAAACTTAGGATATAAAACAAACATTTTTATTTTTTCTTGTGTCATTTTTTCGCAAAACCATATAATTCAATACTCAAGAGTTTCAGGCTACTAAAAAGATTACTCATATATCAAATTATTACAAACTATTTACATTTGATTATCTTAAATGTAAAAATTCAGAATTTACCAAATTTCTTTAACACCAGTAAAAGTATGGGTGTGATATTTGGAATTTTAAGGTCATCAAAGTGGCCGTTAAACAAATAATTATTATAGCGAATAAAATCTGAAAAAAAATTCAAACACGTACATATATAAAATTTGAAAAAAAAAAATAAAATTCGGAAAATTTGTTCTTTTAAAACCAGAGGAAAGTAATTTGTCGTTTTTGGCTATTTTCCATTTTTTTTTTTTTAATTTTTGAGAGCTAAATTTTTGTTAAGAGTTTGTGGCTTCAAAAAATATTGGTAGCGATTCCTATTCTCACTTTCACCATTCACCTCAGTTTTCGAACCTTTTTTTCTCTCAAATAATACAAATTTATAAATTTTTTATTGTCCAATCGTCTTTACAATAAACAAATATTTATAAATCTGAAATCAAAATGGACCTAATAATTAACACTCGGGAAATAATAAGATTCGAAAATTGAGGTGAATGGTGAAAGTGAGAATAGGAATCGCTACTATTGACTTTGTTGTTTTTTAAGTGTTTTCTAACCTTTTACACTTTTGGTTTCCTACTGTCTTTTTTAATTACAATTTTATTGCAGAATTTAACATTTTTTTTTGTTAAATTTTCTGACGTCTGTCAATTTAAACTTCTATAAATCTAAAAATCCTAGACGTTTTTACGTTTTTTTTTACACAAAATATTCTCTATTTGTTTTACTGTTCGTCCTGTGCGTCGTATTGCAAAATTAATGAGTTATTTGTCTGTTTTAGAACAATTAACGAATTCTGGCATTGATTGATATAGTATATTTTTGCATAATTTGCTCTAATTTTTGCATATTTCGATAAAAAAAATCTTATATTCGAAAAAAAAAAAAATCTTATTTTTAGCATATTTTAATACTTTTTAGAACATCAGCATAATTTTATAGCATATTTAGCGATTTTTTTTTTATTTAGTTTTTAGCAATTTTATGTTTCAATAAAATATATTTTTTAGGGGTTTTTAACACTGATTTCGAAAGTTTAAGCCATTTTTGCACATTTAAATTTCATGTTTTAAGACTATACCGATTTAGCTATATTCAATATAATATTATTCCCTTTTTGTTGACAATTAAAATAAATTTCTTAAAGTTACTCCAATACTGAAACTATATTGAAACATAAGTTTAAAAATACGAATTCTTTAAGAGACTATTTTTAAGAGAATATTTTCCGTTTTTATAGCATTTTTTATGAGCTAAAATTAGATTTTTAAAGGCATATTGCCGGTTGCTTTGGTTTTTATACATTTTGAAAGGTAATTTCGACACAAATTTGAAAAAAACGATATTTTGTATGTTCTTGTGGTACTTTGATTCTAGTTAACCGAATTTTCGATCAAAATTATTTTAAAAAAATATTTAAGACTTTTTAAACTTTTTCTTTACCATTTCGAAAGAAGACTTACAACAGTTTTGTAAAATTTTGCAATTTTCAAATTAAAGCACATATTTTAATAGCAATCATAAATATTTATACATCTACTTTTTTAACAGAATTTTTCTAATCAAATTACGATATTTGAAAATAAGTTTGATATAATTTTTATTCAAAATAAAAATTATGTTTTTTCGACCTTTAATTGTGCAATGAAAATGAAAATTATTCAAGTTCGAGGCCATACTCTATATTTCTTTATTAGGATTTGTCCTAACAAATAATCTATAGAGTTTTTGTTTTCAAATTTATTAATTGACCACTTTCAGGAATGTGTTTGATGGACCTATTTCGGGAATTTTCTACGTTCCCATCATAAGAACACGTTTTGAAAGAACATAAAAAACATCAAACATTCATATAAACTTGTTTTCCCACTAAATGAGAACTAATTTATGAGCTCGAAGTTAAAAATTATCACTATTGTAATTTGCTTTTTTCAAAACTAATTTATTCTTTCTTTTTTTCCTTTGACAAACATTATAAAACATAGAAACTAGATTTTCTTTACAAAACAATATCAAGAATAAAGTATTTAAATAACAAGTATATTACAGTTCGGCCAACCTGACAAATTGATTGACCACAATCAAACTCAAAAAAAAAAAAAAAATACAATTTAATTCAACATTATTAGATGATGTGGCAAGATTTTAAGCTAATATTAATTTGGAGTCAACCATTTCCGAAGCTTTTTTGCTTCTACTACACTTTTATATGGAATTTGCGTTAACTGACAATTTTCTATGTCTTTTATAACATAACGATCATTTGCTAAAACCTTCTCTATAATATAGGGACCACGATATTTTTCACAAAATTTTTTATTTTTACCAACAGTATTATCAATGTTCAAAACCACAACGTATTCACCAACACCGTAATTTTTTGCGGGAACGTGATGTTTTTTAAAATATGACTCATTATAATTCTGTGAACGTTGAATTGAGTTAAGTGCTTTTAATCTTCTTGACATCAAGTCACGATTACTTTCATTATTAACTTTTTCATCTAAATATTCTGTTAGTTCATCTAGTATCACTCCACGCTGGTGTATACCAAAAGTAGCTGACTTGGTGTATCTTTGGTTGAACTGTGTTTAGTGTTATTTAAAGCGAACTCAACATGAGACAATTTAATGACCAGTCAGAGTGATCAATGGGATCAGTTAGTTTACTTAAAACTGCCTTTATAATACGATTTACACGTTCAACTTGACCATTTGCCTGAGGTGATGCAACTGCCACTTTGATATGATCAATATTATTTTTTAAAAGAAATTCCGAAAATTCATTGGATGTAAAACAAGAACCCCTATCTGAAATTATACGTCTGGGTCGACTATAATAACTAAAATATTTGTCAAATGCACAACAAATTTCTTTTGTACTAGTGGAATTAACTGGGTATAATTTCACAAATTTCGTAAAAGCATCTATAACTACTAATATGTATTTTCGTTTTGATTTTAATGAAGGTAATGGTCCAAAGTGGTCAATATGTATTGTGTCAAACGGTATTGGTTTCTTTGGTATGCTATGTAAATTTTGTTCATTTACTCGAGCCGGTGCTGAATATATAATACATTTTATGCAATTTTTTATATACGAAATTATTTTATCTTTCATGTTTGGAAACCAATAATTATTTCGTATCTTTTCATAACATTTCTCTACACCAAGATGTCCGATCTTTTCATGAATCATTCTAATTATATTTTCTTCCATTTCCTTAGGTACATATAACAATAATCGATTTGACTCAGTTTTACGAAATACAAGTCCATCTACTAATTCATAGTTATCAATTTCTTCATTTTCAAGTTTACGTAATAAATTTCCTATATTTTCGTCTCGACTTTGGGTTTGTTGTATCTGCACATCCAGCTCATTAGAGTTTACAGCCCCTACTACATTGCATTTTGAAATAATAGGATATACATTATTTTCGGTCACACATCTACTTAGAGCATCCACGTGACCCATAGATACACCACTTCGATGTTGAATAGTATAATTGTAGTTTTCCAATTCCAAAGCCCATCGAGCAATTCGAGGATTAACTTGTCTTTTGTTCAATGTCATTGTAAGGGAATTGCAATCTGTTATAATTGTAAATTGAATGCCTTCCAAATACACTCGAAACCGACGCAATGCATAGATGATAGCTAAAGTTTCCAATTCAAAAGCTGTGATAACGCGACTCAGCTGGAGTTGTAGATTTTGAAAAAAACATAACAGGATGAAATTTTTTATCATCTTGACGTTGCATTAGAATAGCTCCAAATCCATGAGTACTTGCATCACAATGTAATTCTGTTTCTTTTTTCGGATCATATATTGCAAGTATTGGACTTTTTATTAACCGCTGTTTAAGTTCATTGAAAGCATTCAGACAATCATCAGAAAAATCATATTTCCTTTCCTTTCGTAATAATTCTAACAACGGTCTTGCTATGGTAGAAAAAGATGGTACGAACCGTCGAAAATACGAAAATAGACCAATACAAGTTTGTAATTCTCTTTGGTTTTTTGGAATTGTCAAATTTTTTATTGAACTTATATGGCTATCTGTTGGTTGAATACCTAAAGAACTAACAGAATATCCCAAATATTCCAGAGATTGATAACCAAACTTACATTTACTTAGTTTAAATTCTAATCCTTTTTCATATGCACGTGCAAGTACCTCAGTCAATATTGCCAGGTGGGATTCGAAATCTTTTGAAGCTATTAAAATGTCATCTATATAAACAACAATTTTATGAGAATCAATTGAATCACGAAATATTGTGTTTACAAATCGTTGGAAATTTGCTGGCGCATTTTTTAATCCGAAAGGCATTTTCAAATATTCGTATTGTCCTTGAGGAGTTACAAATGAAGTGTATGGTATGGAATCTTTATCCATTTTTAAATGAAAAAATCCGTCTTTCAAATCCATTATTGTAAACCATTTTTTACCCGCCATATATTCAATACAATCCTCAATCAATGGAAGTGGAAAATTATCCCTAATTGTCTTCTTGTTTAAGGCCCTATAATCCACACACATTCCGAGTTTCACCTGACTTTTTCCTAGTCAGGACAATAGCAGATGCATATGGAGAATTACTTGGCCTTATAATACCTCTACTTAACAAATCATCGATTATCTTCTGAATTTCCTGACGATCTCGTACAGATAATCTGCGGGGAGAACAATGAATAGGAGTGTCGTCTGACAACCGAATTTTCATTGTGTAGTTGTGAGGTTTTCGGATAATAGCTGTTGGTTCTGTGTAAAAATTCCTAATTACATTCTCTAAATCGTGTACCTGCACTTTGCTCAATAGTGGATTTAAATTAACGTCACATAGAGAAGGTTTAACTATTTCGTTCAACGCGTTTTCACAATTTTCATTAATGTTTCTAGACACCAAAGAAATTTCAGCTTTTTATTTATCGATCTTGTAGAATCAAATATACATAAGTTAGATTTATCTGAATTATTTGTACAAACTAATTTTATATTAAATTTGGTCATAAAATCTCTACCCAATATCATTGGAATTTGGATATCATTATCCGGAACAACAATTAATTTTACAGAATTAATAACATTTTGAATTTAATTAGACATGAAATGACACCATGCATTTTCATATCATGATTTCCAATACCAACATAACCAGTCGGTGCTAATCTTTCAGAAATGCGATGTTTTTGGGAACCGCTGACTTCGAAATGATATTTATCGGGCTACCAGAATCAATTAAACACGAAATATTCAGATAATTAGTATATTTTTTCCCAGAAGAAAGATAAAATGCCACACTCCACCGTTTGAATAGGATCTACAATATCATTAACATCTACTGTTTCGGGAAAAAACTGATGCAGCAACACGTTGACGTTTTGGACAATCCTTATGGAAATGTCCCATCTGATGACAAATAAAACAAGAGCCCGGTGGACGTGTTGGTATTGGACATGCACTTTTAACATGGCCAAACTGCGAGCAATTAAAACACCGAACATCTCTCCTTGGATTGTTTTTTTCCGATTTTGACATCAGGATTATTCTTAATACGACGTTTTTCATACCTGTCTATGCACCGAATTAATTCATTTACAGTAGTTGATCCATATAGCAAAGAAACATTATTTGAACTGTCTTGCATACCATCAATTATAATATCAACTAATTCTTGACCCCCGATATCAGCTTGAGATGCAATAGTTTGCATTGATATTATGTAATTGATACACGATTCCGATGGCTTTAGTACGCGCGAACGTAACTTATGGTAAACTTCTTCTCGAGTAATTGTTCTTTTGAAAATCTGAAGTAAAGATACTTTTAAATCGTTGTATTGTAAAGAAGATGAAATTTCCATATACTCGTGTGCTGTACCCTGTAACAACCATTTCAGACACATCAATCGTTCTTGATCAGTAAAATTCAAAGCATATCCCTCGAATTGGGAAAACCATTTGCAAATATCTTGATTGTCATTACCACTAAATTTTGGGAACCATTTTATCCAATTCTTCATAATTAATTTTACATCTTTTATTAACATTAACATTTCCTTCCAATTCTAAAAGCTGTTTTTGAAGATTCATCATTTCACAGCGCATTCTTAGAATTTTAATTTGATTTTCTAATTCTTGAGATTCTTGACTTGATGGGTATTGTAAATTAGCTGTAGAGTAAATTGGTTGAGAATTGGAAAATGTAGTACCACCCACTTGACAGATCAGATGAAGCAAATGTAGTTGTATGTTAGATCTTGATGTGACATTTGATGTAGCTGAGATTGCACCGGAAGAATCGAAAGCAATCAATGGTCTTTCTATAGAATCAACGGAAATGGTTGACAAAACGGGAAATGTTGTAACGGAAGGAAACATATTTGAAGACGTTGTAACAGTAATTATATCGGAAGACGCACGGAAGTAATACCAGCAGAAATAATTGCACCGGAAGATATTGAACCGGAAAGTAACAGCAGCAGAAGAATTAACAGCATCGGAAGAGATTACACCAGAATCATTTTCGTTCAGGTCGGTGATTGATACCCAATTTCATTTGGATTTATGGCTTCATAAAGGCTTCTTAATTGACTCATTGTAGCTGATTCAGGAAATGATATTCCTGCATCCACCAAAGTATTAATAATTCTTTGTCTTGTTGGCCGTAAATCCATTTTTTTTTTTTTTTAACCCCACACCTGAATTGTAATTTGCTTTTTTCAAAACTAATTTATTCTTTCTTTTTTTCCTTTGACAAACATTATAAAACATAGAAACTAGATTTTCTTTACAAAACAATATCAAGAATAAAGTATTTAAATAACAAGTATATTACACTATTGATTAAAAATAAATTGAAAACTTGTTCGTTATGTGCAAGCTCTACCTTTGGTAGATATAAAACTTGAATAATTTTCATTTTCATTGCACAATTAAAGGTAGAAAAAACATAATTTTTATCTATATATATAAAAAGAAGTGTACATTTTGATTGTCACTCCATAACTCGAGAACGGCTGCATAAAATAAAAAATGACTGAATATGTTTTGTAGAACATGCAATGAGGATGGATGTAAAAAAAAATAGTTTAAAAATATTTTCGTTTGGTCGAGATGTGGCGATTTTTCTGAACATTAGTCATTTTCATATAAATTGTGTGAATATCAAAAATTTTTGCTTTGTTACACAGCATTGCTTGGCTACGGGTACAAAAAATAAAAACTGGCTGAAAAACCAGACTTTCAATGAAAATAAAATTTTAAGGCAAAACAGCGTTTGTCGGGTCAGCTAGTTTTGAATAAAAATTATATCAAACTTGTAAAAAAGACAAAGTACGGTCTTGTTTAATACCCCTTTAGATCTTGTTTTAAAATAAAACAAAACAAGAGAAAAAATAAAAAGGAGAATAAAAACAAAAGCTTGTATTGTATATCTAACAAAGGTAGAGCTTGCACATAACGAATAAGTTTTCAATTTATTTCTGATCAATGGTGATAATATTTAACTTCGAGCTCATATATTAGTTCTCATTTAGTGGGAAAACTAGGTTATATGAATGTTTGATGTTTTGCATGGGATTGTCACTTTTTTAAAACGTGTTCTGAAGATGGGAACCTAGAAAATTCCCGAAATAGATCTACCAACACATTGCTGAAAGTGGTCAGTCAATTAATAAATTTTAAAACAAAAACTCTATAGATTATTTGTTAGGACAATATCCTAATTAAGAAATATAGAGTATGGCCTGGAACTTGAATAATTTCATTTGCATATTTCCAAATATTTAAGAAAATGTCCTGCTTTAGGCAACCAGCAAAAATTTAAATGAGCAAATCTTTTTAATTTAAACATAATTTAAAATTACAAACCGTAATTATTTTAAAGTTATGTTTTTTGTGTCGTATTATATTTTATATTTTTTCAACCACCCCTCTATCCGCGTCTGAATCTGTCCATGTATTATTATTTTTACTAGGGTATTTAAGCAAAATAATTTAAAGTATGAACAGTTTTTATTTTTTTCCCCTAATTACGCAATTTTTTAAAAGCGAATATTAGTTTTAATCATTGGTGTAAGTACGTATTAAATTGTTTCTTTAACATATTAAAATTGTTCGTAATATATTCATGTTGAACTTAGTACTTCGTTGTATATTAAACTGAAACAAAGAATTTTTTTTAATTTTTTTTAAACATTAATGTCATACTGCGTACGTATTTCTAATCTACTTAAAATAAATGGGTAAATAATATGAAATAGTAAATAGTAACATTTTTTTCCGTAATTAAATTTTAGTTACGTACACTCAAGGAAATAAGTTTCATCGTATTTATGAAACAATTTTTTTTTTTTATTATTAATTAATAATCATATAATTACAAATTATATACTATTACCCCTAACGAGCACTAGCTACTATGGCCTTCGGCGCGTTGTAGCGAAAACAGACCAGTCCCTCTGGTGAGAATCGAACCCACGACCCCCCGCACTGATAAGCCAGCACGCTACCAACTAGCCTACCGGGGCGCACATGAAACAATTTAATTGGGCGAAAATCTATGAAACATTGTCATATTTATGAAATTTCAAAGATGTGATTAAACTGTTCATAAATACTTATGAAACATTCTTCATAACTTCTTTATCATTTCATATAAAACCAAAAGAGTTAGGGCAAACAGGCCAAATTTTTTTGTCTATTAATTTTTTAATTAATTTAGTTTAGTTTAATTAATCTATTTATTTCTGAATCGCATCTCCTTAACAATATTTTTATGAAACAGTTTTATGAATATTTGTAAAACAGTTTTAATGAACGAATAACATTGAAGTTTTCATTATATTTATGAAGGTTTCATAAATATGATGAATCTTTTTCCTTTGAGTGTATTAATATAAAAATTTTTATAACCATTTTTCTGTTAGTTTTCTTAATTGATAATAGTGCATTTTTTTTAAATGTACTTTGGTCTTAAATTAATAATAGCAAATGTTAATTACTTTGCCGCAAATACGTAAATAGTTAATTATTTGTTTAACATAGAACTTTAAAATACAAATCAGAAAAATAAATCTATCTAGTTCACACAAATATTACAAGGAGAATGTTTAAGAATCTGGAATGTTTATACTTGATTCTTTATTAAAACGGTCTTTTAAAATTGTATTGCACATCTTTTTATCATACAGCAAGCCTGAATTTTGTCCAAAACTAGAATTTAAGGGATAGGGGTCTAAAAAGTATCCCCTATGGGGTTAGACAGCTTCCGGTCACTAATTTGGAATCAGAATTTTAAAAATTTAAAATAGAGGACCCATGATGGCGGCCATAATTTTTAAAATTTGGAAATAATTTATTTTAATAAATTGTGTATAAAGCCGTCAGCCGTCGCTGATTTCGAATCTGGAACTGTAAATTTAAAATTCAAAATGGCGAATTCAATATGGCGATTTAATTGTTTTCATACTTTTTTAAACCCTCCATCCCATAGTGCAGGAGGGTATATATCACTTTGTCAAATGTTTGTAATTCTTTTAAAAAAAATCTGGGGTCCCATAAACTATATATATTCTTGATCAGCATGAATAGAGAAGTCGATATAGCCATGTCCGTCTGTCCGTCTGTCCGTCTGTCTGTGTTAATACAAAATACTCCGCCAATACAGCAGAGGTGTTGCTAATTTTCAGTCAAATTGTTTGTTGATATCATGAGCAGTTTGCTAGTGAAAATGATCAAAATCGGTTAACGCGTTCAAAAGTTATGAGTGAAAATGTGGGAGTACCTCTTAAAATTTTGAATCAAATTTTAAAATATTCTATTTATTTCATCATAAATACGTACATTCAATGCTTATACACAAGAATATACGCAATCAGGGATGGCAGTCAATATCGCTAAATACTGTTCCCGATTCAACTGACTATCGTTTTAACCTAAAATATATTTCCGATATAATTGAAATACCGATATCCGTAAAATACCGTTACCGATATAATTAAAATATCGATACCTTAAAATTACCGTTACCGAAATAATCTAACAAGATCTAAAAAAAAAAACTTCTGTAAATAGATATATTTTCCCAAAGTATGATCATAAACTAGCCAGTCATTAAAACTCGGGCATAATGGGGCCTAAAATTGTGATGTGCATTAACATTAACTGAATCACTAAAATAACGTTACCCTTAAAATACCGTTACCAAAATAATTGAAAAATCTTTTTCCCTAAAATAAAGTTACCAAAATATCTAAAATAACGTTAACCCGCTAAAATACCGTTAGCGAAATAAATAAAATACCGTTAACGCCAAAATCCCGTTACCGAAATAACTGAAGTATCGTTACCCCTAAAATACCGCTACCGAAATAAAAGAAGATAGCGTTACTATGACCAATAACCACATAGAATCGGTTACCATCCATGGTCATGATCAACACTTAATAACAAAAAAAAAACCCACAAAATATTGTTGTTGTTTTTTTGTTTTGTTTTGTAATACAGTATGTATGTATGTTTAGTAGCAATCGCATGCAGTGCTGCCAGGTTTGACGATTTGTCGTCATTTTGATGATATTTAAGATCCAAAATAACTAAATGACTATTTGACGACTTTTGCTTCCAAAATGACGATTTTTTGACAATAATTTAATGTCAGCAAGATCTACTTATTTATCATTCTCATAAAATCGCATAAAAAAAACATTGTTTTATTTTATTGAGAGCTATCCTTTATTTGCTAATATGATGTGAAATACAATTTTTGCAAAAATGCAAATCCTAGAATTGAATAAAACTTAATCCAAACCGCATTTATTTTTTTATAAATTCATTACGGGTTTAGCTTAATTTAGTTTCTGTGTTTATATGTTTAGAACATTTTTTTAAATTTTATATAATTTAATTGGAGTTAGATTTAAATAAAAATAAAAAATTTTCATGTTAAAAAAAAGGCATGGACTTTTTTTGCGAACAAACAGATCTCTATATTCATGTTGAAAGATGATATATATACAACTTTAAATGAAACAAAATAAATCCAAAAATAAATCCGGTGCTT